>BGPR01005171.1:0-98220 GCA_013235015.1 Araneus ventricosus | reverse complement strand
ACTTTGAGATAATTTCAAAGCAACGGATGTTACATTGCATGTAACTGCATGTGAATAATTCCATTCGGGCTTGGATGAGCTTTCAATTGTAACTTCGGAAAAGTTATGCTTACTTTCAAACGAAAATGCTTAGCATATGGCTTGACAAAAAACAGGAACTGAAATCAAATTGAAAATATACTTAGTACGATAATACTTTAAATTTTATTTTAAACCATCGAATTTACCAAAAATACAAAAACAGGTTTGTCAAAAGTTTAAGCACATGTGACAATTATTTTTTGTTGTCGAATAAAATTAAAATCTTAATACGTGATTATTGTTCCTTTTTATTGTATTACGCGAAATTTATGGTTTCCATCGCTAACACTAATTTCTGTATTAGTTATGTCGTTAGTTCAAATCAAACATTCTCAATGGCGAATTTCAGTTTTTCATCTCAAGAATTCTGCTTCCTAATTTCATGAACAAAATTTGTGAATTTAAACCCACACGTTTTCTTTGAAGTTAAAAAGAAATTTAATTTCTTCCCTACTCAAAACCGACCCCATGTTGGAGCTGAGTCACTGTAACGTTGATTTGCTGGCAAGCATTGAAGGGTTGCCATATTGAAAAGTTAAAGCTGTTCTGCCAAAAATTTCAACAGAGGGAACCAAATAACTGGGAAGTGTCTCTTGGTAGTTTTCAAATTGTTTTCGACCCTGAGTAAGATTACGAATAGCTGACTATTGAAACAAACCGCTGCCCATACAATCAGAAATCCACCACCATGTTGTCATCTAAACATGCTTCTTAGCTCTTTTCGACGATCATACCAATAGCATGTAATCCCATCTGGTCCAATAGCATGATTCCATTTTTTTCATCCCTGAATATAACAATAAGACACACATCACCAATTGAAATGTTCTGTTTGGCCTATTCAAATCAACCTTCTTTGTTATAGAATGTCAAGCCAGGTAATCGAGGCAACTTGCGGTTTTTCATATACCCCGATTCTAAAATTTTTCTACGAATAATTTTTATTTCTAAATTTGTCCTTCAATGATATTTTAAATTCGAGAATGAGAAAGATCCTATTGAAGCCAAGATTCTAACATGCATGTCATCGCGAGAGCTGGTCACTCGTGACATTCCAGAAAGAGATTTTCGTTTAAAATTTTTAACACAAGTTAAAATTTGATAAATTCCAGGTTTTGACATCTTTATAGCAGCTGCAATTTCATAGAAATGGACTTCTTTTGTACTCCCACAAACCAGAATTTGTTTTGCTTCATAATTTGAAAATTCTTTAGACATAGGTTTTTGACAAACAAACAGTCAGGTTCTTCTTATATACCTAGATATCATATACGTGAGAGGTTGCTTGTGTGATTTCATTAATATGCGTGAAAGCACTGTCGTGCTTTAACTTATAATACAGCAATTTTCATCTCATTTTCAAAACTTCCGATTAAAAATAAATATTGAAATTTTGTATACATATAAACAAAATGTTAAAATAAAGTGGCTATTTCATTTTGAAATTGTTTTCGTGTTTAAACTTTTGACACGCTATGTAACAGCTAAGTTTGCTATTTTACTTCAACAAACATTGGTCTTCAAATAATCCCATAGCCGAAAGTCAAAGGGAATTGGATCGGATGAAGCGACCGGAGACGTCAAGAATGATTTGGTTATAACTCTTTCATCCAAAACGCTTTGTCGGCGAACATTTTGAACAGATAAAGCGACGCCCCGACTTGCATAAAGATGGTGGTGTCAATATAAATTGATGTGTGTTGTCATTTTCACATGTCTTCGCACAAGAAACTCAACTTTAACTCTTTAATTCCTTTTGGTGATGTTATTTTAGTTTAATGATTTCACATTTTCTCTTAAGAGAATAGTTGTAGTTGGTATTCTTCAAAAATAAGCAATGTTTTTGAACACCAGAGACACTTCTCCCTCTGCCAAAATTCGAACTATAATTTATTCTTCTGAAATTGTAATTGTAATTCCTATGCAAAAAATTACCTCTGTGAACTATGCACTGTACTACTACTGTAGTTTTTACACAGGAGATAATTAAGCGCCTCTTGTTTAATATGCATCGCCCTGTACTGAGAAGACACCAGGCACTTTTGACGTTTACCTCATTATAAAGAATTCTAATTTAACGTGATAAACATTGTTAACTTGTTTTGGAAACTACATTCTTTATAGCTTTTTGACTTGAATATCAATTATGAAAATCTGTCTTTAGAGAAATGACACAAGTCAAGGTTCATAAAAGCGTTCTATAAAAAAAGTTGTTTCAAATTTCGATTCACGTACGCGGTTGCAGTGGGCCTTAAATACGCTATCTTCCAACCGAGCGTAGAGGTAAGGTCTCAGCTTCGGGCTGGAGGGCTCCACTACAAGCTCCGTCTTGTATGTGGGTCTGGTGGACGTGAAATCTGACGCAGTGCATCAAAGTGGTGTGATGCAGAAGTTTGTAATGACGGGGTGCTAACTGAGGTGTAATATTTGCCATCTGACCTCTGTTAAAAATTGCGATTCGTCACAAAATAGCCTTCGTATTTCTTCAGAAAGGTATGTTTATATAACTAAACAAACATCCAATCTCGAAGTCGAAAATTTATCACCATGGTCGCAGAATATAAGGAAATCTTGATAAAGAGCAGGGCATGTGGTTTTTGCAAGATTTCTTTACAATAAAAAAGATCTTATCTGTCATGATTATAAGAGCTTTTTAGATGAATGTTTTTGAATGAAAAGAAACGGCGGAAATGGCTATATTTGTTAAAGAGCACAGAAATATAGAATCAATCGAGGAAAATTCTTACAGAAATGATTTTCATTGAAAGTAAAATAAAAGAATGGATTCAAAAGTGATGAAGTTTGTTTGCATAATGGGAAAAATGCAATTAATATCGGAGAAAGTGCATTGATAAGCAAAAGAAAATACTTCAACTGCAAAAGAAGCGTTTGCTGAATTCATCTTAAAAGCATCACCCACTTCTTAAGTGTTTTCCAACACTTTTCATTCATTTTTAAGTAAAAGAAAGTATTATATTTTTTTACTATTCGAATTACAACTGTTGTAGCTCAGTTGAACTCTCCCTTCTTATTAAAAATTATACGTACAAACATTCATCAATCATTTATTAAATTATTCAAAACTGATTTTTAAAACTGGAAGAAAAAATTGTCATGCAAATGCGGATCACTTCTCAACCTACGCTGAAATTGTTTTCGTAAAATCAAAAGCTTTTATTCATGTCGTTTATATTCCACATCATTATGTCTACCCCAATTTCAATCCAATAAATTTGAAATAAATATTCCAATGAATAATAATTTAATCGGTTTATTCCTTTCAAAGTACATTTTATTATTCAAAAGAAAAATTACTGATTTATAAATATAAGAATCATTCGTAAAACTATTCACGTGTTAAACTAAACGTAAACAGTGTTTTCTTCCTTCATAACCTGCAAGAGGCCACCTACCATCAAACAATTAAACGATTCGAGAAAAAAATTGAAGAAAAATGAAATACGATTAGTAGATGATAAGAAAGTGTCCTATTTTTCTTTTAATTACAAAACCAGCAATATAGTTTATTTAGAATTATTTAAAGTGTTTTATAATTGCAACTCAAATTGAAAATGTTTGATTTTCTTTTTTTCATGTTCATTTGTTCTTTGCACTTTGATTTATGTTCTTACAAAAACACTTAATCGTCTCCTCATTTTAATCATTTCCTCTAATTACTTTTAACACTCAGCTATTCGTGGGGTACAGTTGTTCCTCATTAAGTTTTTAAACCCTGCACTTTAAATTCCATTCCCTGTTTAGAGTTCAAACTTTCAGTACCTGTCCTTGAAATGCTCAGGAACACTATTCCGGAGTCGTTGAACTTCGTGTTACAAGTGCGCATGAAATAAGATACTACAAAGACGCATAGGGAACAGGTGTACCTCCACGTGCGAAACTTTGTAAGAACTGGCAGTTGATAATTCTTTTTTCTTTGTTTCTGTAATAATGCTTACTTTTTTAACGTCTTATTATGCTTCCTGTTTGAAATTCTGGTTTTAAGTTTTAATTTTTTGAAATATTTTAAATTATTTCACTGAGTTTCAATCCTATATTGGAAAAGTTCTACTAATTTCGCCCTTCCGCGTAGATCGAGTATGCAATTCCTATTCTTTAGTATCATTAGAATCAAAATCTTTTTATGATTTAAATAGTCTAAAAAATTAAGACTTTTTACTTGTGGCTGAAAAGCAAATTTATTCGGTGAATTGGGGAAAGCAATGATATTTTGATTAAATGTAATGAAAATATAAAATAATTTTTTCAATGTATTGCAAAATAACCACTTTTTCTAATATGAAATACAATGTAAGAAAGTTATACATTTATTTATCTAAATTTTCAAGTTGTAGTCGTAATCCTCTCCTATTTCAAAATAGACATTGAAATATAAAAGATTCAGTGTAACATAAGTACAAAAAGAATGAAACGTACTAATTGGTATAATATCAGAACAGATCGGGACTGGAGTGAACTTTCCTTTAAAGCGCAGTGTCACTCGAAGGCAGAGGTGGCGAGGGGGGCAATTTTTGTTTTTATTTATAGCTACGATGACTCGCAAAGAAATAAATGCATTTATGTTTCACTAGAAGGAGTGGCAACGCACATGAGGAAGAATGCATTAACCAAAAATGCACAAAATTTTTTCCTCTATTTGAGGGGTAATGCTTAAGCTTCAGTACGTCAGAGGTGAACTATCGTATTTAAGTACGAATTTTCCCATTTTACAGAAGGGCCGAAAGATGTTCCAGACTTCAATGTATTGCAAACTGTGTTTTATTTTTCTAGAGCGGGTTATTTTTGTGTGTGTGTGCGTTATTTCTGAATGCTTTTCTACCTGCAGATACGACACTTTGCCGATACAAATATGTTGTCGGAGCAAGGGAAATAAGAAAAAAACATCAAAAATCATCAAAATTCGACTTACAATGTGCTTGATCTGAGGTACAAAATCAAAAATGCGCTTATTTATAAGGTATATAATGTTTCTATTCACTCTGCGAGCGAACGCCAATTACATATTTACAAACATGGAACATTTTATTCAGCTTTGTAGTATAGTGATAAAAATCGTATATATTTTGGAAAATTTCTTTCTTTTCTTTCAGTTATTTGGTATAAAATACGTTAAAGATGTACAATTTATTTTTGAAGTCCGCATGTCAAATTACATTCATACTTCTCTTTGTGCCTGAGGTTATCGCGAACAAAGAAGAGTGAACAGACAAACATAATTCCTTCCTCTACCCGGGGCGGGGGATTGAGGGAAGCCTTAAAGGGAAGCATGCATTTGTTTCTTTTTATCCTTACCCCTTTTCTGTTTGGAATTTGCATTTGTATCTTTTATATATAATTTGAAGTTTCCTTCAACCCTTCTTTTATTATTTTACTTACTTCTGAAAGCCTTGTGTTATACTTGTTGGTGCACAAGGAGTTTTTTCTTAAGAGATTGCAAAAAAAAGCAAGCACCAGCTGCTATCTTTAAACAAAACTTGCATGATATTATTAAAATAGCTGATGTTCTAAGAATAATATTTTCTGAATTTGAAGTTTTAACTGAATTAGAATTCCAGCATATTAATTCAAAATAATTGAAATGTACTTATTGGAACTTCCTTTTTAAAAAGATGTAAATTGCTTCCTCATTTATGATTTTTTTCTTGTATTTAAAAACTAGTTTCACTATCAGAACATTTAAATAAACTCCTCAGAATTAGCGTTTCATAAAAATTCATAAAATTTAATTAATTTATGGTTTTACAAATTTTCAAAAATATTTCGGTATATAGAAATCGGTTCAGAAATTTATTTAATTTCATGGCCCTACTTTTTAAAGTAATAATAGATTTAAATTAGTTGAACGTGACCATTTAAAACAGGTTGTATTTGGAAACTGAAGATGAACTGTTCCAAGTTCTCTGAATTTCGGGTTTTTGATTTAGTTATTTACATCCCACAAAACTTCGCTCCTAACAAAAGAGGGAGAAAGGTCTTATTTAAAGCGTTTGCAAAGTTTATATATCGATAATTTTGAACGTTTTGTGTCGGTTCATCGTAAAGTGATGGAAAACGAGTAATTACATAAGTAAAGTAGCTCCTTCAATTTAAGGATTTGTCAAAAGTTGATAGAAATCTGCAATATTTGATGTGAGGAAGACATACCAAGTTTCATTCATTTCGTGTTCTTTATTTCAGAGTTATTTTCTGAGAATTCTCGTGCATAGTCTATACAGCATAGCCTCTACGAAACTGTAGAACCTTCAAATGATATATGCTTTTTATTTAAGTAGAGATTATTTATTTTTTTAAACGATGGAATATTTAATACATTTTTTATGAACTTCTTAACGGACTTGAATTTTAAAAATTAGTACATTTCCGTAATATAGATGCAGAACACTATTTTAATATTTTCAGAATATAATTATCTATTAATTTAATTAAATTTTGCTTCCATATGAGTTCCCATGATTGGTTTTGAGTTTGATAAAAAAAAGCTGATTTCATGATGCCATAATATAAACAACAGAATATTATAAAGCAAAAGTTCAAAAGTAGAAAATAACTAAATCTAGTAGTTCTGTAAACAGTAGAAAAAAAACTCATCTAAGATCTGCTCTTCATCGCAGGTCTTAAGGTTTAGCCAATTTTCGTTCTTCGTATGTGGATTATTTACACAAGTGTCTGCTTCCATCAGTTTTCAGAAAATTTAAATAAGATTTTTGCTTTTATATTAATTCAATGACAATTGAATGTCATTTGCTATCATCGGCATATTTGGAGGCATTTTGAATGGAACTCTGAAAACATCTGCGTAAGACGTAAAACACAACTATTCATATGGCACCAATAGACAGCGTCGGAATTTTGTATAGTTGCCAGCATCTCTTGAATGAAAGCACGCATAGTTTAATTCAGATATATCTATCAGGATGATTTTGACAATTATTTAAATCTATTAAGTACATTGATTTCTTAAAGATACATGTGAAAGTGTTTCGAACAGTGATAGAACATTACTTTCTGAAAAGTAAAACAAAAAGTAAGCTTTATAAACGATTCGGTGACTCTGGAGCTTCGATTAGAACAGTTTATAAGTGATTTGGTACATTTGAAAAGGTCATTAAGCACCTACAGCTCTGAATGACCAAAAAGCCCTGTTGAGGTTACTATTCCAAAAATCATTGTAAAGTTCATGATGCAGTGATGGATGCAGAAGTGTGAGGTTGACTAAAATTATTAAGACAGTGTATATCTCAAATGACCGTTTATATAATATTTCGCTTGAGCTTTGTCAGATAAGAAAAATATCCAAAGACGGATGACAAGATTGATTCCTCACTTTTGCAAATATTATATACCTGGAGGGCTGAGACCCATGCTCGCTTACGCTCTCCAAACCCCAGAAGGATTTCACACAAATATTCCCAGGTATGTTAGCCAAAATCACCCCTCTTTGGCCCTTAAATGACGACCCTGAACATTCTAGCAGAAGCCATTTTAGCTTAATACATTCTCTTCAGAGTTTTAACTTAAATCAGCAGGGAATAAAGTGTTGAATAAGATTTAGAATAAATCCTTAATCATTGAGGTAATAAATCCTTGATTTTGTAAAAGTTAGAAGAGAAACTTAATATTAGATGAAAGTAACAGAGCAAATTAAGAAACCGGAACAAATTGTAATTAAGAGTTTCAGGACATGTAAAGTGAGTCCTAAAAATAAATTTTTAGAACATGGTGCTATTCTTTGCAATGCTCACAGTAATCGAAACAAACATTAAAAAGCTAGCAAAGAAGGGAAAACAATCAGTATTATCACATTCAGCGAATAATAGCCTAGAAGATATTCCATTTTAAAGTCTGGCCAGCATGCCTAGAATGTCGGAATAAATTATTTCTCCTTCTTCCTGAACTCCTTTCAAGACTTTCTTCAATTCATTTTTTGGCCAGCTGAATTTGTCTTCTTTTATTGTCTCTGTAGTATTTAACAGTGCGGTTGAGATTCATTATTAACTGATTGAAAAAAAAGCAAAATCCAAATCGGAATGTTTGTTTACGATTGGAAAATAAAATCAAGTGGTCCATGATTTGCTCTAGATATTGCCAAATCCTATAGCCAAATAGCACATTTTTTGAGAGCCGTGCAAGACATAGAAATTTATATAGATACTCTGGGAATATTGGGGATATAAAAGAATATATCATCTTCAGTGTTCCTATTATAATGTAATGAATATTATAGATATTTTAAATCATTTTATTTATTTGCCTCCTAGTTCCCCCTCGTAATTTTAATTAAATTCTGTATGAGTCTTAAAAATTATTTCAAACTTATGGGCAAAATCAGCTTTCTATTGCTTATAAAAATCGTATAATCTAGTCTGTAATTTTTCGAGAATCTATGAAATTGAAAATTGGTTTAGAGAAGCCGATAATCTAATTTCAATTTATATTAATGTTACGAGGCATTTTTTGTCTTATATAAAATTATAGTTCACAATTAAATTTTCGTACACATTTAAAAATTGATTTACTTACTTGTTGTAGTTTGACATCCTGTAATAAATAAATAAATCTTAGTTAACGCAAAAATGCTAAGATTATATATCAACAAATATAACCGTTTTGTGCAGTTTTACGGTAAAGTAAAAAAATCTATTCAGTTATAGGTAGGCTTGCCAGATTTCTGAAATGTTCAACCGGTACACTGGAATGCCCCCCAGCGTCGCGGGTATTCAAGGGTACACACCCTTGGCGGGTTTTAGTGTTTTAGAGGGTAATTTATTCTCAATGATATGAATAAATGGTTACTGATTAGGAACCTAAACCAGGGGTAATAATAAATGACATAAGCATAAAAATTTAAACATTTTATTTCTTACATGTTAATATTTATAAGTTACTTAAGAAGGAACACTTTGAAGGAGGAATAAAAATTTGAACAATATTTACATGTACTTTTCATTGGCTGGGACTTTTTTAGAAAGCCTTGTTTGTTTTTAATCGTGTTGCAAAAATCTTCACAAGCTATTCCGATATTAATTTTACATGTCATCAAGCCTTTAACTGTAGATTCCTTCATCAAACTCCTATCATCAGTCCATGCGTTGTTCATCAAAGAAAATACTCTCTCAACTGATGCTGATGTCCCAGGTAAGCAGAAGGCATGGTCACGATTGGCTAGAGAAGACGATACGATGACAATATTATTTATTAGCAGACCATCACTCTTCTATAGTTTTCACTTTTCATACAGTACAGAGAAAAAAATGATAAAGTAATTATCCTAAATAATCCTTCACAATTAATTATTTTTAGACTTTTTTGGTAATCTATAATCAAATTTAATTTTTACCGGGACGTGAAGTAAACCGGCCGGGACACCGGGATTTTGTCTGAAAACCGGGACGTCTGGCAAGCCTAGTTATAGGTAATGTACCGCATCAAATTGAAGGATTTGTGGAAAAGATGAATTAAATCTACAATATTGAGTTTGAGGACAACATATCAAATTTCATCCATTTAGATCGCTTTGTTTTTCAGTTATTTTCAGATAAGTTTCTGGCAAAGCCACTACGAAACTGTAGAAGACTTGTTTAATTTTATAAACGTTTTTATTCTAACTTCGTAATCGACAAGAGTTTTATAAATTTGAACACAAAGGTATTCTCTATGACAGTACACAATTTTAATATTTTCATAACTCAGTTATCCAACAACCCAATGAAATTTTGGTTCCATACGAGTTCCTTCAACTAGTTATTAATTTGAGAAACAATTTGTTTCCGTGATTCCATAAAATTAAATATTAGAGAGTAATAAATGAAAGTATAAAAAGTAGAAAATAATTAAATCTAGCATTTCTGTGAACGGTAGACCTCACGTCCATGAAAATTAAGAACTGCTCTTTATCGCAGTCTTTCAATGTTTTGCCGATCTTCCTTTTTCGAATGGGATGTTCTGTAATGTATCAGAATATCAGCTGTTCTAGTTCCTTGTATCTTATTGGCTGCAAGAACACTCTTGTATTTCATTGGATAGTAAGAATGTGTTCTGGCTTTCTTTTGTCATCCCAGAATTCCCTTTCTGACGAATGCAATCAAAACACTCTAATTGAACAACAATTCAGTGATTATCGTTTCATTGTATTGTTTGATTTAGTGTTGGTATGTAGAATGTATATAAATATATATTTTTATAATCTTATCATTCATTACCACATTGCCCTCACTAAAGGGAATTATTTATACAAGTCTCTGCTTTTATCAGTTTTCATAAAATTACAATTAAATGTCTACTTTTATCCCGAATAACTTATTTACTATTAAATTTCATTTGCTATTGTCGGTATTTTCGGAGGCATTTTGAATGGTTTTATTTAGATTTCCCCGTTCATCTAGAATCGTTGAAAAACTCAAAGAGAAGAATATCCACCCGTTTTATACAGCCTTATTTAATTTGGCTTGTTTCATTTTTTAAACAATAGAATTTTGTAATTTATTTTTCAATAACTTCCTAATACTGGAGTTTCAATATTTTGTAACATTCGAAGATTCGTATAATTAATGAATATATATTGATGTCTGCCCGACACTAATGCACCCGTAGAAAGGGTCTTTCTTCCTTCTGAAAAAATTGCGAAGGCTAAACACCAAAGAAAACTTTTTAGAAATCCTACCAAGAATTTGTAAATTTAAATCAACTCCAAATTTACTTAATAAAATTTGTTCGTCAGAAAAATATAAGACCACTGATTATTTATCTTAACGTGTTCATTGTTGATCTTTTTATTGATAAATAAAAATTTCAGAAATAGACGTTTTACTGCATAGAAATTCTATTAACTAAAAATTAATAGATGTCCTGTTTTCAGGAAAAATTAAATGGTAGGTTTACCTCTCTTTGTCGATAGAACAAACTTTTCGAAGGACAGAATTTTTTTTCCATTTCCGATTTCCTTCCTCTGTGGATGCTCAGTTTTGTACATATCCACGATTTGAAGGCAAGGTATAGTTACAAAATGAATACTTTCGATAAATAGAACAAAGATATAGTATATGAAAATCTGAAAGCCAAATGTTTCGAAAATATAAATTTGATGTTCCATCAGAATCGTTAATAGGAAATTCAACTAATATGGG
This sequence comes from Araneus ventricosus, assembly GCA_013235015.1. Taxonomy (NCBI): domain Eukaryota; kingdom Metazoa; phylum Arthropoda; class Arachnida; order Araneae; family Araneidae; genus Araneus; species Araneus ventricosus. The sequence continues at coordinate 86,998 of BGPR01005171.1, read as the reverse complement.
CCGGTATTATCTAAAGATGAATCAGATGATATTAGGTAGCCTGTTTTGCAGAAAAGATTGAACACTTACGTTAGGTATATTTCTCTAGGTATTTTCAGGTTAGGTATTTTTTAAAGTATATTTTTAAGATACAACCTCAGAAGGATTTCAAGCCAATATTCCCAGGTTTGCTAGGCCAAATCAGCTCTCTTTGATCCCTAAAACCATGGCACTTGACAACCTAGCAGATAACATTTGAGCTCAATACATTTACTTCAGGTGCTTTAACTTAAATCAGCACGGAATAATGTTGTTGACCTAGAATGAGATCTTTCTCTTGATCTTGTAAAATTTAGAAATCAAAATGAATATTCAGAAAGAAACTAATAGAGAAAATTAAGGAACCCGAAAAAAAAAGTAAATAAGAGTTTCGATATATATAAAGAGAGTCCTAAAAATAAATCTGAAGGAAGTGGTGGGATTTCGTTGTCATGCTCACCATAATCGTACCAACCATTGAAAAGCTAGCAAAAGGGAACATAAATTCACTATTATTACATTCCAGCTTAAAAAAATCTGCAGAAAATCTAAAGGTATTTGGAACACGTTTTCTTCAGATTTTCTGCAGAAAAAAATGTAGAATATCTGAAGAAAAATATGTTCCAAGTACCTTCAGATTTTCTGCAGAAAAAAATATAGAGTATTTGAAGAAAAATATGTTCCAAATACCTTCAGATTTTCAGCAGATTTTTCAGTCAAGGTTTAATTATAATTAATGCAATTATTAATTTAATTAATCTAATTTGTGATTCAACTTACTTGTACGATGTCTATTCAGTTTTTGACAAAGATTCGATTCAGATTGCGTAATGATTAGACCAAAATTAAACCAGCGTGCCCTTTTAAAACAGTTCGTTTTCGGAGACTGAAGATGAATAAGTTCCAAGTTCTTGTAATTTTTTTTTCGTTGATTTTCTTCTTTACATCTGACGGAACTTCGCTCTTAACATCAAAAATTAAAATTTTCTTTATCACGAAAGCTTAAATTAAATATCAATAAATAAACCCGTTTTGTGAAGTTTTATCTTAAAGTGAAAGAAAACGATTAAGTGCATAGGTAATGTGCTTGATCCATTGAAGGATATGTTCATATCTGACAAAAAATCTTCACTATTTGGTGAGAGGAATACTTACCAAATTTCTTCCATTTTGCTCGCTCTATTTTTTAGTTGTTCTCATGGAAGTTTCGTGAATAAACACTACGAAACTGAAGATGCTCACCCCGTTTTATACATTTTTATTTAATTTGACATGTTTCATTTTTTAAACGATGGGATTTAGCAATCTATTTTTCAAGAAATTCCTTATGGCCTAGCGTTTTAAAATTTCATACACTTCCATATTTCTATGAGAGTTCATTATTTGATATTTTCAGAATTTAATTATCTATTAATTTAATTAAATTTTGGTTTCCATACGAGTTCTTTAAATTGGTTATCAATTTGAGAATATAACTAATTCCATAAAACTAATAATAAAGAATAATAAATGAAAGATTAAATGTAGAAAATAATTAAAGGTATAAGTTCTGTGAACATTAGATATCGCGACCAAAAAATTCCAATATCTTCAATTCATCGCAGTCTTCAAATGTTTAGACAATTTTCGTTTTCCAAATTGGAATTATTTTCTCAAGTCTCTGCTTTTATCAGCTTTCATAAAATTGCAATTGAATACATAATTTTGTCCTTATTAAAAAAATCAGAATTAAATCCCATTTGCTGTCCATCCCTATTTTTGGAGGTATTTTGAATGGAGAGGCTAGAATGTTAGGCTAGAATCTTTAAAGAAACTGAACATTACGTGAAACGGAAACATTAAAATGACCATCGTCTGGAAACAGAATGAAGAAAAATCTTTACACATTCGTCTTTTTAATGCCTTCAAGAAACTTTCCTGCCAAATATGAAGAAAATCGAAGAACACTTCGGATCCCGACTGCTTAACAAACAAATTGACTTGCAAACAGACGAAACGCCATACGGTTTAGTTAAAACAGGTCGTTTCTTTGATGTGTTAATTAAAAGAATCTGCTTGTCAGTACACTAAGAAAAGGGTGTTCCTAAGAATTGTTTTTATTCAATTTTTTCCGTCTATACCTTAAATTTCAATCTCTTTTTAAATTTTGAGAATAATATTTAATCCGCTGCAGTTGACAATAATAATGCTGTTTCACTTTTAGCGCTTTCATTTAGGGGCAAATGTTTGAGAGAACGTGATACTTAATGTTGCCATACATCTCGTTTTCAGATAACTTCGGAGCGCCTAAATGTCCCGTTTTCAGAAAAGAAGAAACACGCGGTAACAATTCCAATAAAAAAAAAGGCAAGACATTTAAAAAAAAACTCCGATGGAAGCGTGTGGTAACGTGGCGTGCAGAATATGTCTCGAGAATATACAAGTCATTCAGAAGTCTGAATTGACATGGCAGAAAAAGAAGGTGGCAATGGAATTGTTTCAGCTGGAATTCGTTATGTGGAATTGCCCACTTTCGAATCTATAATTTTTAGCATCCGCAATTTCAATAATTAATGCATATATTTCATGTCTGCTCGTTACTAATGCGCCCTTAGAAAAGTTCTTTTTCGCAAATTGAAAAAATTGTGGATGTTAATTACCGAAGTAAATTTTAAGAAATCTTGACCAGAATTTGTAATTTGAAGTCAACACCAAATATACGTAATAAAGTTTTTCTTCAGAAAAATATACAACAACATAAATTATTTATTTTCACGGTGTATATAGTTGAAATAAAAAAATAATTAATTAAAACTACAGAAATATGTACTTTCTCGAAAACACATATTATTACCTAACAACTAATAGATGTCCTGTTTTGAACAAAAAAAGGGTCACTCTAGGTACATCACTCTTCATAGACAGAAGAGACTTCTGAAAGAACTGAATTTTCTCTCTTTTGTGATTTTCTACCATTGCAGATGCTCGACTTATTCAAACCCACGATCTGAAGGGAAGACATAGTTACAAAATGGGTACTTCCGATATAGTGAAGGTAGATATTTCTCAAAATTTGGAGGTCAAATTTTTCGACGCTATAATTCTTTCTTTTATATATACATCGTGTACGGGAAAGTAAAAAATTGTTAACAAGATGTCGTATATGACTTTCTAAGGACTTATACCTTATTTATCAGATTCACTCAATTTTTTTCTGTAATTATGAAATATCATCTAATATAACCGGAGTTCCAAGGAATAAAAAATATTTTAAATCAATTATTGATAATAAATTAATCATTTAGTTAATTCTCACGAAACCATCAGTGAAATCTTCATCATGTTTATGCATATCCCTCCGGAGGCCACTAGGATTACTTGAATGAGAATCCATCTGATAAGCAACCGAGTTCTCGCTTCCGTAATGTGTAAAGTAATATTTCAGGGTTGAACTACCCGCACTTCGATGACCGGATGTACATCCAGCTCACTCAAAGACAAAAAAATTCCGAAGAGCGTGTCCAGTCGAAAATATCTCACTCACTTAAGAATGAATTAATGAATCACTTAAATAAATCTCTACTACTAATAAAAGAGAATTTGTGTCTGTGTGTTGGCGCACTACAGAGCAGGCTACTGGACTTAAAACAACGGCATTTGACACAAATGTACTCTGAAGGGTAGGAATGTGCATCTCTTAGCCGTTATTTTTAAATTTTTTATTATATTTTAAATAATTATAAAATTAGCGAAATTTTGACATTGGTCCTTGATAAATTCCGAAAAAAGTACTGCATATATATGGCTTGCACACTATATGAGAATTCAATAAATTATCTATTCTATGATATCAATTAAATTCGAAACTTTTTTCTGCATTTTTTTTATAAATTTAAAATATATTTTTAAGCATAATTTACAACATGCTTTTTAAACGAATATTTTAATGCGCGTTTCTCTTCGTTTCTTGAAACTAAGGTTCTCAATGGATTTTACGTTCTTCTATTTTATCAACATGGTTTCTTTTCAATCTGTAATTAAAGTCCACTAAGAAAGTAAGATTATTAAAAATTATATCCAGTAAACTGATTAATTATCTTTGCCATGTTTTCATTCCTTTTATCAGTATATTTCAACTCAGCCGGCATGCTACTAAACGCAAAATCTGCCGTACTATTTTATTGTTGAAATGAAATGCATATTTGCCAAGAGGATTAACATAGTGAAAATTGCAAGAACAGCGTGCCGTTAGATGTTTCATGACACGGACAGTTACCTGACTTCATTAGGGACTCATGCAACAACGAACAGAAAAAGTGCCATGCTGCTAAAATAAAAACACGGATTAAACATCTATCACTATTTGAAGTTAAAAGATTACTTCTTTAAGGGAACCATTAATATAAATTCTGCATAATAGACTCGACTGAAATTATATTCCTGGGAAAGTTAATCTTTAGAACTGGCTGACCGGTAACAGCCGAAGATAATGGCACAATTGGACTTTAATTAAGTAAAATAATAAAAATTGCTTGTCACTGATTAGCAGCTCTTTTTGTGGAATTGTAAAACATCAATGGTTTTCTTTACTAAAAGGAATAAAAATAAAATTATCTCTTTTATCAATGTATTAAATAATTACCACTTTTTCTAATTGGAAATAAAATATATAAACATTAAATATTTGCTCCCAGCAACTTGAAATCATCTGGTGTGGTTCATTTTAAATTGCTGGCCTTACATGCTAATGTTTAAGGCCGGCATATGTAGTAAAAGATTAAATCGTAATAGCTGGTATCGGATGCTTTATATGAGAAGTAACCACAACATGGTTAGTCAGAATGGAGATTCATTGTTCCTGAAGAATGTTTACAAGCTCCTCACTTCAAATCATAGTAGCATTTCAATTATGTTTACTATAGTATCTTTCAAAATCATTTAAAGGTATTTCAATAAAAAAAATTCATCAGATTATTCAGTGGTTCGCGAGAACTTTCGAACGAACTAATTAATCTTCACAAAGATATCAGGAAAAATATTTTCCAACTAACTTTAGAACATAAGGCTTAATGCAACTAAATTCAAAGGGCTTGGCAAGGACGTGTTGCGTGTTAGTTTATTTTTAATCGTCATGTGTTTTATACTGCGTAAATATTTTTATGAAATCTGAATTGTGAAACAGATTTTTTTAGGATAATACACTATTGATTGATATATTATTGTAATGTTATATTGGAAATGATGTGTGAGGAATGTTTTTAATTTTATATGCTAAATGTTATGAAAAATGTTAATGGTAAATGATGATTGGATAATCGGATCGTAAATCGAATTTTATTTACTTTAAGATGTATTTTTTTTCTATTGTAATTATGATGTGATGAAATTATTTAATATGTATTCTATGTTGTATGCTATAAAGTATTTTGATATATTACGAATTTTAAAAATTATGAATATACTGTAACTCACAGAAAGAAAATTATGTGATATTGGTGGAATGTGTTCTCTACGTGGTGAAGTACACGGATTTTCCAGTCATTGGATAAAATTCTTTAAATGGAAAAACGTTCTAAACAGCCGCTGGGATTGAGGGGCGTAGACTTACTTATCGTATTCAACTGTGACTTTCTGTGAGTAAAGTTGTTCTAAGTGACTAAAGTAGCCTTTGACCTACGACCTTTCTCTGTTAAATGAAACTAAAATCAACTCAACTCAATTAAATCGTTGGAAAGGACAACTTAATTAAATCAACGATCTTTAATAATAATTAATTAAGGTCAGTTAAATATTCGATTTCTCAACTATGACTTTCTGTGACTAAAGTAACTCTATGTGACTTTCACCTATTACCTATGCTCTAGGACCTTTCTATGTGAAATGAATTAATCTGAATGAATTAATTATTAATAAGTTAAAATCCAATTAATATTCCGCTCTCAACCGATGCGTGCGCTCTCATCGATCGATGTGACGCCATCAAATTTGAAGTGCTTTTAACCACATTTGCAGCTCGACGGTAACTAAACCGTAATTCAAAATTCTAAAACTCTTTTTGAAATCTTCAAAGTCAACCTTCCTTTGTTCAATGAAGCTAAAACCAACTCCCTATGTTTTTTGGTTGCGGAGCTATAAGCGTTTAAAAATACCACGAAAAGCGTAATAATTTTTCCTTTCCCGGCACACCATTAGACAACTATGGAGAGTCGTAAGTCTACGTAAAAACGTTGTGAGCTTGCAATCTAAAATTTCTCCCAATGCGTTTCCTGCTCTTAAGCACTTGCGAGGCAATGCGTATTACATTGCATATAAATGTATGTGGATAATTCCATTCAGGCTTAAATAAGCTTCCAATCGTAACCTATGGAAATGTTATGCTTTATTGCAAACGAAAATGCTTAGTATATAATGCTTAGTATGGCTTGACAAAAAACTGGAACTGTAATCGATTCATATCAAAAATGAAAAAGCGTCCATTTTGATTTGCATTATATTAGATCATAAATATTAGCCTGTTCCCTATGGAATTATGCCTAGCTGATGGTTTTGAGAGAGAACTGTCAATACAGTGCATGCCCAAACTTTAAGCGCAACAATAATTTAAAAATAAAAAATTAAAATATACACTCTATTTTAAATCAGTGTTCATATATGTAAAAAATATATAACTAAAATTGTTCTTGGTGCAATTACGCTTTAAACCTTATTTTTAAATATTGAATTTAGCAAAAATACAAAAATAGTGTGTCAACAATTTAGGTACATGAGACATGTATTTTTTACAGTCGAGTAATTATAAAATGTTAATATTTGACTATTTGTTTTATTGAATTACTTGAAATAAATAATTTCCATTAATAACACTAAGTTTTGTATTAGTTATGGCTGTAGTTAAAACCAAACATCCACAATGGTATATTTCAGTACTTCAACTGAAGAATACTGCTTAAAATTTAGATAAAATAAATTTGTGAATTTACCCCGCACGTATTCTATGAAGTTCAAATCAGGACTTAGGGCTAGACCACCGAAAACCGACCTCATTTTGGAGCCAAGCCACTGTGACGTTGATTTGGGAGCGTGTGCTGAAGGATTGTCATGTTGAAATGTTAAATCTGTTCCACCGAAAATTTCAACAAAGGGAACCAAATAACTGGCAAGCGTCTCTAGATAGTTTTTAGATGTTTTTCCGACCCTGAGTGAGGCTAGGGATGTCTGACAATTGAAACAAACAGCTGCTCTTACCATCAGAAACCCACCACCATGTTGTCATCTAAACGTGTTTCTTAGTTCTTTTCGAAGATCATGCCAATAGAATGAAATGCCATCAGGTCCGCCCAGATTCCATTTTTTCATCGCTGATTATAACAATCAGCCACATATTACCAGACGACATGTGCTGTTTGGCCTACTGTAATCAAGCTTCTTTGTTGTGTGGTATAAAGTCATGTGATCGAGACCTCTAGCAGTTTTTCATATACCCTGTTTTTAATATTTTTCTAAGAATAGTTTTTCCTTCATTTGTGCTCCAATGCTATTTTCAATTCGAGAATGAGAAAAATTCCTATTGAAGCCAAGATTCTGATGTGCATGTCATCGCGGTAGCTAGTCACTCGTGGCCTTCCAGGCCGAGATTTTTGTTTAAATTTTTTAATACACTCCAATATTTGTAAATTTATACGTTTTGACCTCTTTAAAGCAGCTGCAATTGCATAGAAATGTGCTCCCATAAACCAGAATTTTTATGCTTCTTAATATGAAAATTTTTTAGACCTAGCCATTTTGAACTAATGTCAAACAAACAGTCAGGTTCTTCTTATATACGTAGATATCATATACGTGAGCAGCTGCTTGCGTGATTTAATTAATTTGCATAAAAGCATTTTTTTGCTTAAACTTATGACACAGCAATTTTCATTCCATTCTCGAAACTTCTGAATAAAAGTAGAGTTGTAAAGTTAATAATGTTTAATATGACTTTAAAATTTCAATTTTGTATACATAGAAACGACATGTGGAAATAAAATGGATATTTGAAGTTTTATTTTAAAATTATTGTTGTGCTTAAAATTTTGACACGCACTGTAACAGCAAAGTTTGCTATATTATTTTGACAAACCCTGGTCTTTAAACAGTCACATATCAGAAAGACACAGAGGACTGTATCGGATGAACCCACTGTAGAGGTTAAGAATAATTTGATTATTAGGGTGGGCCGAAAAAAATTTTTTTTCTTTTCGAAACTTTATAGTGCGGTAAGCTTGCCTCTTGGGTAGATAAGTAAAATGCAAAAAAAATTATTTTGCTCCCATCGACCCTAAACTTTTCGAAAATATACTATTTTAATATGTTTTCTAATAACTGGAAAAAATTCAAATAACTTCTGTAACGAGTAGCTATATGTATAGTTTAGTACAAGAAAGTGTCGGAAAGATAACTAAATGAAAAAATAATACATTTTACAATTTGTTAATAACGCATTACACTAAAAAAAACACATTTTTTACAAAAAACTGACAAATTTCCATTGAAACAAAAAGATGTTTCTCACTCTGTAAAATTTCAATTTGTAATCAAAAATAGTCCTTTACTTGTTTTTAGTTTCTTTTGGTACTTTGAAATGAGATTTGCTTGAAAAACTTGGCATTGAAGATCTTGAAAGTATAGTTCTTATAAAATCATCTGTGGAATTGAAACAGACAACATTTTGTGATGCCTCGGTTACCAGCTTCACACAACGTTCCACTGCTTGGGTATGACATTTGAACTTGTCAAAGTTCCACTCAGCCGCTGTTCTACCTGATTGGACCTTATACCAAATTTCTTGATTCGTGAATCTTCGTAGTAAAGATGGTGGTGAAAGTGTAATAGTGTTCCGGTGAATCATTTCAGTGTAGTCTGTAGCTAGGAAGTTGATTTTTGGTGGTTGGATTCTCCTAATTGACTTTCTTTCAGAAGATAAGTTTCTAGCGTTTATAGTTATTCGGAAACCTAACTCTTTTATATGATCCCTTTTATCTATTATCACACTCAAAACCAAGTTTTCTGGATGGGCAAAAAAAGCATTTCTCTGAAGTACTCGGTCAATGACTTTTAACAAGTTTTCTGGCAGGAATCTTGACGATTTTATAGCTTCAAATACATGTTCCGGTCCATTTTGAAGTACTTACTTTTCTTAATATGAAACCATACGGGCATATATATGTCTTTAGGATAAAAGAAACTAAGATCTTGGGTTCATATGTTGGGTTTTCAATACTTAAATACAAACGCAGAACTCTGTTCGCTGTTGTTAACCATCTTGAATGGGAAAGTGGACCAGGTTCAGGAACAGATAAATCTTTAGGAGAACTACCTGATTTTAAAGCATAACTTATGTCCAGCAGATACTGTTGATCTTTGCTAAAAATTTTCCCTTCAATTTCAGGAATCTCACACTCATTACTTTCAAAATTTCCCACTGGGAGTTTCTCACATTTACTGAGCAGTGTGCCAATCGGACCTCTAAATGATTTTGGCCCAGTCGTTCCACTATCTAAATTTATGAACAGATGCCGAAATGGCAATTCATTAAAGTGTAAGAGGCACATAGCCAACTGTAGTGGTATTTTAACTTGCTTTTCAATTTGGCAAATAACATCTATTTTCCACCCCGTTTTGGTAACGGTTCCATCACATCCAATTACGTCCATTTCGTGTAATAAAAATCCAGTTTCAGTGAAATAGGAAGGAATGCTTTTGACAATGTTTTGAGCAGACCTAGAAGAGGGTGCAACGTGACCAACGAACACAGAACCTGGTTCTTGTAAAATTGTATAATGTTCCTCTTTTATGGTTCTTCGAAAATGCTTTGAGTTTATTTTTCAATCACGAGGGTGTTTTCTCATGTCACACCCAAGCAGTGGAACGATGTGTGAAGCTGGTAACCGAGGCATCACAAAAACTCGTCGGTTCCGATTCAAGAATTGGTTTTATAAGAACTACACTTCTTTCAAGATCTTCAATGCCAAGATTTTCAAGCAAATCTTGTTTCAAAGTACCAAAAGAAACTGAAGGCAAGTAAAGGACTATATTTGATTACAAATTGAAATTTCACACAATCAGAAACAACTTTTTGTTTAAATGAAAATTTGTCAATTTTTTGTAAAACAATTTGTTTTTTAAATCGTAAAATGTATTATTTTTCATTTATTTATCTTTCCTGCACTTTTTCTTCTAAACTATACCTCTAGCTACTCGTTATAGAAGTTATATGATTTTTTCCTGTTATTAGAAAAAATTGTGAAAATCGTATATTTTTTCGAAAAATTTAGGGTCGATGCGCCACCGCCAGATGTAAGCAAATGAAAAATTTTGATTGCGTTTTACCTATCTATCCTAGAGGCAAGTTTTCCGCACTATAGCGTTTCGAAAAAAGTTTTTTTTCTGCCCACCCTATTGATTATCACTCTTTGATCCGAAAAGCTTTGTCGCAGCACGTTTTCAACAGATAAAGTGACGTGAGGAGGTGTCCCGTCTCATAACGGTGGTAGTGTCCATATACATTGTGGTATATTTTCTTTTAAATTTGCTATTGGACAAAATACTCCATGTTAACTCTTTAATTCATTTTGGTGATGCTATTTTAGTTTAATAACTTCACATTTTGTTTTAAAAGAATTAAATAAAAGTTGTAGCTTGTATTCTTCAAAAATAAGAAATTTATTTGCACAATCTAAAAACAAAATTCTTCTTATTTGTAACTACGATAATTTTCAAACAAGTCTTCAAGGAATATTCATGCAAAATATGAAGAAAATCGATGAATAACTTTTTTTCTTCACTGCTTAATAAATAAATCAGCGTACGAACAGACGAAAGGCTAAACGTCCAGTTAAAACTGGACATCGCTTTAATCGGTCAATAAAAAGATTCTGGTTTTAAATGCACTAAAAAAGTGTGATGATAATAATTATTTTTGTTCAGCTCATAAATTTAATCACATTTTTAAATTTTGGGCTTAATGTTTAAATCCGTCACTAGTTATCAACTAATGCCGTTTCCCATTTAGCGATTTCAGTTTTCAGGGGAAACGCTGGGAGAATGTGATACCTAATGTGACTATACGACACGTTTTCAGACAGATCGCCCAGTTGTTCAAAAGCGCAGCTTCGGAACGCCTAAATGCCCCTCTTTCCAAAAGGGTAAAAACATAAGTTAACAATTTGAAAAAAATGCACTAATTTTTTTTTCAAAAAATCCGCTTTGAGCACCAGATAATGCGGCCTTTATAAAGAACGCAGAATAAGTCTCACGAATATACATGTCGGTCAGTCATGATGTCGCGAAAAATGACAGAACATAACACTGGGAATGCTTTAGCCGAAACTCGTTGAGTGGAGATTTTCAGTTTCCCGTCATTAACTTGTAACAAGCGAAGTCTCATTTAATAAATGTATATTTTTGCCTGTTTTTATCTTGCACTAATGCACCCGCATAAAGGGTCTTTTATCTTATGAAAAATTCGGACGTTCATTACCAAAGCAAATATTAAGAAATCCTGCCAAGGATTTGCAATTTGATGTCAACACCAAATATACTTAAGCAAGTTTGTTCTGCTGAATAATATAAGATCACCACATAAATTATTTATTGTCAAGTGTTCATTACTTTTTCTTTTATTGATAAATAAAAGCGGCGAAAATATGCGATTCATCGAATACACATGTCACTACCTAAAAATTAATAGATGACCTGATTTGAGTAATAATAAATGATCATGGTGGGTATACCACTCTTCGTGGACAGAGCAAACTTCTGGAAGCACTGAAATTTCTCCATTTTTCAATTTCCTTTTACTTCGGGTGCTCAATTTTGTTCATACCCACGATTTGAAGGGAAGACGTAGTTTCGAAATGGGTACCACGGAGAAGGAGATGCGTGCTTTCGACATAGTGAATGCTGATATTATCAAAATCTGAATGTCAATATAATTCTTTCATTTACGTATTCACCGTGTAAGGAAATTAAAAAATTGGTAACAAGATATCGTAAGGAAATTTCTAAGGACTCATTGTACATTATTTATCATATTCTTTCAATTTTTACCTATAATTATTATATGTATAAATTAATGCATCATGCATTATACGGAATAAAAGTGTTTTTTGTCATTTATTAAAAAATTACCAGTTTAATTAATTGGCATGAAATCATCAGTAAAATCCTCCTCATGTTTATGTCTTTCTCTCCTTGGGAGGAGGAGACACCAGACTTACTTAAATGCGAATCCGCCAGATAAGTAAGCTTGTTTTTGCTTCCTTAAAGGGTACTGTAATATTTTAAAGTTGAACTATCTCCGAAACCAAATTTAGTGTGTCGCTAAATTCAAAGAAATTTATTTTATAATAAAAAATATAAGACTTTTCTTCCAAAACCGTGGTGGCGATCACCAGAGGGATCGCAAATTTTTGTCGTGTTGATAATTTGGTATTTATCTTATATTTTATATTTAGCCATAAATAAAGAATGCCTGACTTCTGAAGTCAGGTAATAATAATAATAAATTTTATCGCGTTGTGTTTGATTAATGCAAAAACCCATTGTTACATCCAGGCCATTCCTTAAGGAAGATATGTCAGCATGAGGAACATCATTCAATTTTAAGAGATACATCAATCAGACATTTGCAAGATATACTTCAATCAGATATTTTTAAGAGACACACCATTCAGGCATTTACTTTGGATTAGCTATCTTTATTTTATGGTATTGTGAGAATTATAAAAGAAATTTATGTAACATAATTTAAACAGCATAATTTCAGCCATTTGCTGGTTAAAACGCAATATCGCAAACATCTTGACTAAAAATAAACAATTAATAAAAATCACTATTTCATGGCAATGATGTATCTGTGCACATTGCACAGTCACACACACATAAAATTCATTTTGTTACCACATGTCATTTAATGCAGAAAATTATTCATCACACCAAAATAATTCATCAATAATGAAAAAAAAGGACAATTACTTTTAACAACAATATCATTCGCTTGAAATTTATCTTGATTAAAATATTAATTATTTCATCAAATTTTACATACCATTCCATGACACGAAACAATAATGAATCAATTTTCCTTTCAAACAATAAACATTTCACTGCACCTTCTCACAAAATTCAACCAAGTAGCACAAACAGGAGTTACTCAAATTTGACTTTGCAAAGTATAGAAATTCAGAAAGATTCATTTTTTTTATTAATCATTCTTTTCACGTGGACCGAACTACATTTCTTTTTAAAACTATTTTCAACGGATATGTAGCATTTCCGGTCAAGATTGCGAATTTACATCTGATATTCTTTCAGTTTCGGGGTTAACTTTATTTTGTGACCCAGGTCTATTCAAATAACCAATTATTTGATTTCTGCACGAGATGTCACCAAATTTGTCTGACGAACAGACAATCGTGAATCAAATAAATTCGGGCCACAAAGTTTGCGTTATTTAGCGAAAAAAAACAACAACTTACGCGCGACATCTCTTCGCTCCGCGGCGAACCCGAAGGCTCCCGGTCAAAATTACGTTGCACTCCCTACATCCGGAACTGCCTTCGTCCAAACTCTGATCTGCCTAGCAACCCAAAAAAAATTTCTTTTCGAAGTCCCCCAACTCAAAGATCATTGGTCAACCACAACCTTCGTCAGAGAAAGTTCTCGAAGTTTTTCACGGACGAAGAAAAAAGGATCAAACACCCACGCGAAATTCCCAGAAAACAGAAGGGGAAGGGATCATACTTCCTGTACCCCATCTCAGGAGAAAAAAATGGTCAAGAGAAGGAACGTGTTTTCTTAACACGTCATTTACCCAAAGTGAGATGGTCGGAATAATTATTTATAGTCAATAATTTATGGGTGGATTAATCGATGTTCTTAGATTTGCCGCATAAAACTTCAAACAGTGCTTTACTGGTACAGAGAAACTTTTCTAATCTTTCCTTCGGTATTTTAAAGTGAGATTTCAAAAGATTTTTGCATTTCCGATTATATGTCTTCAACACCACATTCAATCTTTTATGTTGAACAGAAGGACTGGATGCTCCCCACCGTATCTCTTCAATTTTTTTCCACGATAACGTCCTTTATTTCATTATATGTGGGTCCTTTGTTAATTTCATTACCATATATTATTTTATGTGCCAGTTCAATTCAAAGAAACATCTTCGTAGGTTGATAACATACTGTCTTTAACATCACTTGAATCCCCACACAACGCACATTTCTATTCTGATTCCCTGATTAAAAAATTATAACACAGCGCATCTGTAGAGAGTTGCTCGACTCTTTCCCCACTCCAACACCCCTCAAACTTCCAATCATGTCGCATTCTGATCCATGCACGAAGAAGTCGTTTATTAGTTGGAATTCTAATTGGAAATTATTTCGAGAAATACCAGAAGACCTCGAGACTTTGATATCAATCCGGAGACTTATTAGAATGTAATAATATTTCACATGTGTTAATTTGAGAGCATTTAACGCCTTTTTATAGATGTGCCCTTTAAAAAAGAAAAAAAATTAAAATTAACCAATTCATCCATTCGAAATGGCAATAATAATTTTTTTCTACCAACCTGAATATTAAATTCCAGGCTATAAATAAAAAAAAAACGATTTCGGAGAAATGCCAATAAAAGTTTGAATAATTAAAAAAACTAAATAGAAAATCTTCGCATTAAAATAGTTGTAGCTATTATATAAACACTTCTGGATATTTGATCTTAAATATTTGAATCTGAATTGTCTCAACATTATTTGAAATCATTTGTACCATGCTTCAACTATAATTCTGCATTCAGGTCAATCCATATATTCTGGCTAACAAATAGATAAGAAAGGCCCTTAAAAATATTTAAGAGTTCATTTGGAAATGACTTTAAGCTCGTATAATGAGACGTAACAACCACTGGAATATTATCATCCTATTTCTCAGTGACTTTTGAAATAACATATTACGTATTTAGTCCTATGTAACAACACATACTATGTTTTGAAACAACAAAGTGTGCCTAGAAATGACCATTACAATCCTAGGGTATCTTTATTAAATTGCTATTTTGGTGTGAATTTTGAGGAGCGAAAACAGCGATTCAACAAACTTCATTGTAAATATTTGGAAAAGGACAGTAAAATATTTTACAAGCCTCTGAAATGTGAACAAAGAATGAAATACAAATAATAACTCAAAAAGCAGAATGCATTACAGAACTTACCTTTACGAGGGATATCCACGCTTTGGAAAAACTGAATAAATGAAACTAAAATTAGGTACATTAACAATTTTTAACGCAGGGGATGCAACTCAAACTTTTATAAATTTCTTCTATAGATCTGTTCGTTTCTTAGTTGAAAAAAAGTCGGTGATACGACCAGTAACCGTTACTGATTGTATTACTGTTACAGAAGCTATTATCAATCAAAATCTTCTTTAAAAAATTATCGTTAATATGTGTTTCTTCTGTTACGCTTAGAATTTAAGCATGTTATTATTAGTTCATGTTGATATTTTTCCAATAACCACCATCCCCATATCGGACATTAGTAATAATAATATAATCTTAGAACTTTTAACTTTGTATTTTGTAAGTTTCAGATTTCAAAAATTCATCCAAATCAAATGGCAGTATTAATCTGTTTTCACCAGCCTGGATATAAAACTCCAAGCTACAAATAAAACGAATATCACCACATCAACGATGTTGTGCTATGAACATTTCAAAAATTTTAAATAGAAAATTTTCGTATTAAAATGGTGGTAAAATATTAACATTTGTAATTATAAGCACTTCTAAATATTTAATCTTAAATTTATGAATCTGAACAGTCTCAACATTATTCGAAGTCATTTACACCTTGCATTAACTGTAATTCTGCATTCAGGTCAAGCGATTTTCTCTGACTAACAAATATAAAGTGTTGAGAAAGGTCCTTAAAGATATTTGCGGTGTTCAGTTGGAAATCCTTTTAAGCTCATTTAATGAGACATAAATACCAATTGAATATTTTGAGCCATGACATTTCAAACAACATATAATGCATGTAATCGTAGCTAACAACACATAGTATTTTTGAAACCTAGAAATGGTCATTTCAAAGCTTATGGGGCGCTTTCATTTATTGTCATTTCGGTGTGTGTTTGGAGTATCGTGCATCGTTATTCGAAATCAGGAATTCAACAGTTTTCATTTTAAATGTTGGCAAAGGACAGTGCAATGTTTTTCAAGACTTTAAATGGTGTAAAAAGAATTAAATGCAAATAATAATTAAAAAAAACAGAAATCATCGTTAGAAGGGATATCTATGCTTTGGAAAAACTAAATATATGAAACCTAAATAAGAAGAATTAACAATTTTTCACGCTGAGGCTGTATTTCAACTTTTGAGAAATTTCTTTTATAGTTCTGTTTGTTTCTGACTTGAAAAGCAGTCACTAATAATACCAGAAAACTTGAATGAATATAAGATAGGGGGCCCAAATATCGCCTACATTCTTAATATCGCCCTTAACAGTTTCTTCTTGACTTTAAGTGTTATATGGTGGCTCCATCGGAACTACAAATCCTCCCCCTTCATTAGTTGCGTGAGGAAGTCGTTAGAAACATGTGTTGATTATTCTTTTTCTGGGAATTTTTGATGATTTTCGTGTTAGCTGAATTAATAATCATGTTTCATTACTTTTAGTAAAATTTAAGTCCTCATGTTCTACCAATTGTGGCTGTGATAGTAACTATAATCGCCTACATTTTGGCGTAGTTTATACTTTGGTTTGCGACCGATTCCGCAGGGGAATCCCGCCATGTTTGAGGATTCGGTTGTTTCCAATATCGACCACTTGGGTTTTTCCATTATCGCCCACCTGTGTATTTCAATTATCGTCCTAATCTTTTGAGGAACACTTCATTAAAAAAATGCTTTTAAATATATATGGTTGATATCCTATTACCTGCACACACACAATACTCCTAAGTTCATTTTTATTTCAATGTTTTATATTTAGGGGAAAAGGGTTAAAAGAATGCTTTAACTATATAGCTATAAGTACAAAAAAGCTGTTTTGTATTACTTTCAATTTTGTTATGCCTTAATTTTCTAGTTTAATAAAGAACGTAAGAACGTATGATCATAACATAAGTTACACTTTGTTTCAATCCATTTTAGACAAAGGCGATATTAGGAATAAGTAATGTGTGATATTAGGAACCCTTTTTCAGTGACAAAAATTCTACGATGGCAGAAAAAAAGTTTTCGTGTCTGTGTTAAACTTATATGTTATAGTTTTAATTCGGTATGTTTTTGTTAACAGTCCAGATAATGAATTTGAACAATTTTTGAACAAATTGTACATGAATTTGCCATTAGATTAAAGTAATGTCTTAAAGGGGGGTTGGGCCCCCTACCTTACTACTGTTGCAAAAACTATAAAGTATATTTTATGTTTATGAATCAAAAATTACTTTCAAATATTATCTCAAATATGTGTTTCTTCTGTTACTCTTAGAATTTAAACAGATTTCATTGATTATGAAGAACGCTGAGTGATAATTTCAGAGACAAGTGATATCAGTGGAGGCTCATTCTTTGCGGCTGGAGAGCTACAGCTGGCCCTCAATTAATTATGAAAGTTTGTATTTTCCTTCTTATTCTTATTACATTACTTTCCCATTACGAGAGTTCGATGATCAAAGAAAATAGAGAAAAAGGTAATAAAAACGTGGAAAGAAGACATAAAAAGAATCAACAAGATACAAGTCAGGGTTGCAAACCTGGTAGCCCCAAAAGTAACAAAGTTCGCCCACTACGCAAAGTTCAGAGATGAATTTGGAGAAAAAAGCAACCCTTTCTCCTTCGAATTTATGAGTACCAGAGTAGCATTGCTCCAAGCTCTAGTGGGCTTGGAGTCAAACGAAAGAGAGAGATTATCTTTTTTCTCTCTCTCCCACCAAAAGTTTATCCTTATTTCCCGGTACTTTGTTCTTTGATTTTCTGTTTTGTTGCATGCTGTCTCGACGGAAACACATCTGATTCATTAAATATTCGTTTTCTTTTTATTGAAGTTACTCTGAAAAAAGGAACCTATATAATTTTCTAAGATATTTTTCAGATGAAAATTTTTAAAAGGAGAGATCAATCTCATTATCATTAGAAATACGAAAAATTTAACGTTGCAGATCTTCAAGGCAACATGCTCTCATAGCTTTCGCTGAACAAAAAATTGAATATAAAAGCGCAGATAGCGTTATGCCGGATTAGAACATTGTTCTGACATCTTCAAGTTGGAAAACCCAGTACCAGACATGCAGTGGATCTAGAACGCCATTCAGGCACTGCAATTTTTTAAAAAAATAAACAAGAAAAAATTGTGGAAACCTGCTTGAAAATAGGGCGAATTTTATCACCAAGGATAGAGCGTTTCGGCCCTGCTTATTTTTTTACTACAACACTACCCAGTACCAGCGAAAGATTTTCCAGAACTGTTTGTTTCTGAGCTGAAGAGCCGCCACTGACTTAGCCTTGAATAATTGTATTCCACGGCATTGTAAATTTATAAACTAATTCATTAATATCAACAATTCAAACAATTCACATAGCCTGATCCGCCTGTGATCGTGTTAGATCATATACGGGCAAGAAACATTGGTCCAAAAAATTTATTTAACAACCAAAATAATTAGACAAAAATCACTCTACAGTTTTGGAGTGCAAACCAATTAGAAGTGATATGAAAATTGAATTAATAAAATATTAAGCATGAAATACAAACAGAAATTATACGCAAAATATTAAAAACAAAAGTATACACATAAAAAAACACTAAACACATAGAAAAATCACGCAAAATAAAAATATGAATTCTTCAAACTACAAAAAGCAAGAGAAAAGAAAACACGGATTAAAAAAGAAATTTAGACGAAAGTTTAAATATTAAATTAATCTGTTAATCAAAACCTTCAGCAAAATTATAAACTTAGGAATAAAGAAACATATGATCACACAAAGAAAGTAGAAATTACATTAAGAGCACCCACTAAACCTTACCTCGAACCTCAAAAATTTTAAAGAGTTGAACCTTTAGTCCAAAATATCGCAACAGAAAATCATTCAGGCTTCATCTGTCTATCTTTGTTTTATTTTTTAAAATTAACTCTGAATTAAAGCAATGATAACGAGCAAACAAAAAAATGTATCTAACCATTTCTGAACAGGTACGGCGTATAGAACTCGCCATTGGGTATGTACCATAAGTTAAATAAGTAAAGTTAAATAAATAAGTTAAGTTGTTAATGTCTAATCCTTCTTGTTCAATTTTCTTCAAAATTTGCTCCGATAGTGCGACGCCAGTTTTGTCACTCACGGTAAAAATAGTCTATGAATCTTTCAGTAATTTCAAAAACATTTCCAACCACTATCACGTACCTCAAAACCTGAGACATTTGTTAAAGTTTTCTGACGTCAGGTGCACAATCAAACATAAAATAATTAACTTTACCCTTTCTATGGCGAAGGATATGTTCCCGAAGTGGAAGTTGATAACGATACAAGTTCTATGGGATTCAAAAATTTACCACAACTTGGATCTGAAAAATCCAGTGTTTCGTTTGAATCTCGAAGAGAACTTCTTTGCTTGGCCAAATGTAATATTACATAGACAATCGAGTGTAGAATAGCCGTCCAGTGACTCTCCTCCTTTTCTATTTCTTCCTGCAAACCTTTGTCAATTCCTCTTTTTCCCAAGGATGCTTCTAGATTTTTCCTTAAAAAACAGTTATTGTGGTTTAACGGATTTCCATGTTCTTTTAACCTTCTCCGACTTTTTTTCCATTTAGTAAAACATTCTCTTCGCATCAAGGACGATTTCGATTCTGACTGAGTATGAGCAAATAATTTGCCTGGTAAACAATACACTGAGTTCATAGATTATTCTAACATTAACTACGACCGAATAATTTTTTCACTGTTTGGTAGAACTTTGTGAAACCAGTCCTTTGATAGTTTTCTACCATCTCTGTAAGTATCACTTAGGTCAGGCTCATTTACTAGTTAATTCATCAGCTTTGATATTATTAAACACCTTTGCGTATTAGTTAAGCTTTCTCGCCATGTCTCTGGATCGTTTAAATAAAATAATACTGATTCACCCTCGCTGCAATTTACAGGGGTTTCACAGCTCACGAGTTCCTCTATAGTCCCCGGTACTGAAAGTTCTGAAGCAGATGAATTTGCAGCGGATTCACCATCGGGTTCAGTGTTGCTCTCACCTGAAATAAAGTGCAAATAAAATCAGCCTTAAAACATAATATACCCTCATCTCCAAAATATAAGGATAGGCTCATTTAATTGGATATAAATGTCGTATTTACGTACAGTGTTATTAAAGTTAACGTTTATATATGTGGCATTACGATAGATACAAACACTACCAAGACAGGTAGAAGAAAAATTAAAGCGTTTATATCAAAATTATTTGTAGCATGAAACATAAATTTCAGTGTAATATTAGAATCAAGTACATTATGAAAATGATAAGTGTATGAAATATTATCAATAGTAAATGCATATTTAATGCAGTGGTTCTCAAACTTTTTTAAGTCGGGTCGCATTTAAAATCTTACAAATTATAGGCGCGCTATATACAAATTTCCGAGAAATCTGTTATAATAATTAAATCAAATATAACAAAAATAAATCGATGAAAAAAAGATAAAATTAAACACACCTAAAGTTTATTCATTCTCGTGTTTATGAGAAACACCAGCCTGATTTGTCCTAGAGATTTATTCGATATTTGGACATATATTTGGAAGGCACACTCATTTCCTCATGAATACATTGAAGATTTCCTGTCTTTTTACGCATAATGGTGGCGAGATGGAAAATCCTAATTCGCATAAATATGAAGTTGAAAATTGCAGTAAAAAGTTTAAAGCTATTTTAGACATTGACATTCTTTTATGGAAAACCAAAAAGGTTTGAAGAGACAATTCCTTGTGTTTAATCATAAGGGAAAAAACAACCAGAAAGCTTATCTGTTTGCAATAAAAACTGTGTTTGAACTGGAAAACTGAGAACAAAAATAGTGAATATATTTGTTCTTATATCTGGACACATATTTCTCTGGAATAACACAGGACTCACCCGAAAAAATTCTAGGGCGCACCTTTTCAAAACCACTGCTTTCATGTGTCCCTAATGTAAACAAAACTCGAAAGGACAACCACTTCTCCAATGATAGTTTTGAAAAACTAATATTTAACAAAGAAAACGAGCAGATTAATACCACTTACCTTCATTGGCATTTTCTTTTAACCACGATGAGAAAAATGAGGAGGACAGATGACTGTTTTTCTCTCTCTTTTGCTTTTCGACGGTTTACAGCGCCCGATGATTTTCTGGGCATCTTTCGTTGAGCAGCAGAGTGAGGTTACGTTACGGAATTGTCTTCTACCGTCCGTTTCAATATGCGAAGACTGCCCCTTTTGGACGATTTTACTCAGTAAGGGGTAATAGAGGGTGCAATATGAGCCAGTTTCCGGAGTCCGGACAGACGCATGCGCGGAAGGAAACTGTAGTGCGATGCTTTACCACATTCCTACGCGAATCCATCATTCACACCCCTCAGCATCTGTGTCTCGTTGCGCCGACGTTGCTTTGGTATTATCAACAGACACATATTAATTTTACGTAATTATTTAATAACATTACAACTCGTTCTCATTCCGGGCTAGAATTTAAACAGAAAATAAAAGTGAAACCTATTTTTTATACTTTTTTTCATTTTTCTACTAAATTTTTCACCCCCTCTGGGCTGGCGCCCGTGGCAACTGCCCCGGTTGCATCCCTCCTTGTTTCGTCACTGTTCAAATGTTCATCAATTTGAAAGGGAATTTTAAAAAAATCATTACCTATACGTAGTCTTTAATAAATTTAACGAAATTTCATGACAAATTTGAAGAAAATCGAAGAACACGTTTGGTTTTGACTCCGTAACAAAGAGATTAAGATACAAACTTTTATTGAACTAAGAAAAGTGTGTTGATATCATTTGTTTTTATTCAATTAGTTCAGTCTATAAATTTAATCACTATTTAAATTTTGCGCTTATTATTTGAAATCGTCAAAAGTAAATGACTAATACAGTTTCCCTTAGAGTGTTTTTACTTTTCAGGGAAAAAGCTGGGGGAACGTTAAACTTAAATTGACCGTATGTCTCGTTTGAACTGGACCGTCCAATTTTTAGGTAACCTGTCCTGTTACTTGAAAGCACAGCTTCTGAAGGCCTAAATGTCCCATTTTCAGAAAGAGAGAAACACACGGTAACAATTTCAAAAGAAGACACTTAGAAATATATAGATGTCCTGTTTTGATTTAAAAAATAAATGGTCATGTTAGATATACCTCTCTTCGCAGATAAAACAAAGATTTGATCAATAAAAACTGCAGAAATATGCGTTTTCTCGAATACCCATGACATTACACAAAAATTAGTAGATGGCCTGTTTTGAGAAAAATATACGTTCTAATGTTAATTATAACTTTATTCGTAGATAGAACAAACTTCTGGAAGAACTGAATTTCCACCCTTTTCCGATTTTCTTCTTCTGTGGGTGCTGAGACTTGTTAATATACCCACGATTTTAAAGTAAGGCATAGTTATAAAAAGAGTACTTTCGTTACAGTGATCTTAGATATGTATCAAAATCTGGTGGCTAAATTTTTCGACAATATAATTCTTTGTTCTGTGTATTCATAGTTTACCAGAAAGTAGGAAATTAGTAACAAGTTGTCGTAAATAGCTTTATAAAGACTCATTATAACTTATTTTTAAGAATCTTTCAATTTTTTCCACACAATTAGTATGTATCATCTAATGTAACCGTTCCACGGGAAAAAGATATTGTCACGAAGAAAATTTCAGCTTTAGAAAATAATTTGTTTTATTTACAAAATGCGAGTTAAGAGAATCAAACAGTAACGCTAACATGCAGCTTGAAAGCAAAAGATTAAACTGGAAAAAAAATGTGAAAATAAAATAAATATTCAAAGAATTAAGGCACGCGCTTTAATTTTAACATCACATGAAAATTTTCAGAACTTTCTTAACTAAATAATTTCACACAATGTTGCCAGTAAGTGTTTAATAACTTAAAGAAACTAATTAAATAAGGAAACATAAAGTTTGGGTTAACGTGCATCTAATTTTTATAATTTTAAAGCACGGAAAATTAAGAAGTTTCATTCTTTGTTTTAATGCGGCAATATTTTACGTCATTTAATAATCATAAATTAATTATTTAATTTATTGTCACGAAACCATCCGTAAACTATTCCTCATGTTTATGCATATGCTTCTGGGGGCACCAGATTTACCTAAATGAAAACCCGCCGCATAAGTAAGCAGCTCTTTTCTTTCCTTATGGTTAGAATAATGTTTTAAGGTTTAACTACCTTCACTCTGATGAAGGGACGTACTTCCTGCTCACCCAGAAACAAAACAAAATCCTCTGGGCGTGAGCAGTCGAAAATATCTCAATATAGAGTTAGAAGAAAATTAAGCTGGATTGAATCTGCAATAATAATAAAGAAGAAAGTGTGTATGTGTATTGGCACACTAGAGAGCACACTCCTGGACTTACTACAGCTACAACATTTGGCCCAAATATACTTTGATGTGCATCTCCGAGTAGTTATATTTCAAAGTTTTGTTATTGTTCTCATTAATTAAAAAATGAGCAAAATTTAGGCGTTTATCCTTGATAAATTCCTAAAACAATACTGCAAAAATATTTCTTTTACACCACCTGAGAATTCAATAAAATATCTGGTCTATGATATCAATTAAGTTGAAGATCCATTTTTTCAGCACTTTTAATAAATTAAAAAAACATTTTTAAGTAATTTACAACATATATTTTAAGTGAACATTTTAATGCACGTTTCTCCTTGTTTGTTGAAAATAAGGTTCTCAATGGATTTTAGTTTATTCCATTTCATCAACATGGCTTCTTTTCAATCCGTGATTAAATTCCACTAAGGTAATATGATTATTGAAAATTATATCCAGTAAATATTAAGTAATTATGGTTGCCATGTTGTAATTTCTTTTATCAGTGTATTTCAATCCAGCTGGCATGCTGCTAAACGCAAAATATGCTGCACCATTTTTTTGTTGAAATGTAATGCATATTTTGCATGAGGATTAACATTGTAAAATTGGCGGGAACAACGTGTCATTAGATGTTTCATCACGCGGACAGTTACTTGACTCCATCAGGGACGTTTATGCGACAACGCACAGAAAAAGTACAAAGCAACTAAAAAAACTTGAGTTAAATATATATCATAATTTGGAGCTAAGAGATTACTTCGCTAAGGGAACCATGAATATCAAATTATGCATAAGCGACTGATTTGAAATTATATGCCTGGGAGAAGGTTAGTCTTCAGAAATGCCAGATCTGTGTCCAAGCAAGATATTAAAATTACAAGTCACTGATTAACAGCTTCTTTCCGTACATTGTGAAACAGCAATTGTATTCTTCATTAAATGCAATAAAAATATTTCTTTTTGAAAGGTATTGCAAAGCTACCATTTTTTCTAATTTAACGTATTGTATATAAAAATTAAATTTATTTTCAAACAACTGTCAAAAAATATTCTTCGGTGATAGTTTAAATTGCTGGCCCTAAATCGGAAAGTTTAAGGGCGGCATAAGTAGTAAAAGAATGAATCTTAATAACTGGTATCAGGTACTTTAGATGAGAACCCTATCACCAGATGTTGTGCATTATTGTTACGATAGCTAATCAGTCCCTTAAAATGGATGCAATTCAGGATAGCAATTCATTACCTACAAGATCCTCAGTTCAAATCATAATAATATTTCAATTTCCGTTTACTGTAGTATCTTTTAAAATCATTTATACGTATCTCAATTAAAGATTCATCAAATTATTTAGGGGTACGCTTGAAGTTTCATACATGATCATCAATCTTTACAAAGCTATCAGGAACAAAGATTTTCCAACTAACGTTGGTATATTGTGCTTAATGCAGCTAACTGCAAATGACTATGCAAGAAATGGACTTATTGAAAAATTTTTAGTGTTTTCACATGCGTGTTAATTTATTTTTAATCGTCTTGTTTTTTATATTATGAAACGTTAAATATTATTTTGAAAACTGAACTTGAACAGATTTTATATTTGGAATAATACAGTATTGATTGATGTATTATTGTAATGTCGTATTGGAAATGCTGTGTGAAAAATTTTTTTTAATTATTACATGGTGAATGTCATTCTAAATATTAATGGTAAATGATAATTGAAAATTGAATCGTAAACTGAATTTTATTTATTTTAAAGATCTACTGTATATTCTATTATAAATGTGATGTGAGGAAATTATTTAATATGTATTCTATATTGTATTAGTTACAATTAATAAAATTTAACTAAAGATATTAAAAATTAAAAGTTAATAAAGATTAATTAATCAATATTAATTATAACTCCTTTGTATTATATAGAATGGCGCATATGCAGCAACTTCTAATAAAATATAGATACAAATAAGAGAAAAACAAAAAATTAAAAAAAAGGAAAAAGTATATAGAAGAAACAGAAGAAATAAACAATAACGATAACAATACACCTTTCTTGCTCATCCAACGCCGCAGCATCTAGTGATTGCATCAGCAAAATTTTCTACAATTAACCAGCAAATCTCTATAGAATTAAACAACAAAAAATGTTCTAAAAATTAAAATAATTAAAACACAAAAAAGAAAAATTAGAAAGTGAAAAATACAATCAAATTGGAAGAAATGGGTGAGAACTCGGATGGCGAACTTCTTCAGCGCAGCCACTAGCCATCGGAGTTCTAATATGGACAAATTTTCTATTGAAGGATTGACCAATAGTCAAAATTTATTCCTTATGTAGCCTGAATCTGTCCATTATCTCAAACATAAGAAATATTCCCTTTGAAAAACGAAGAAGTAAAATAATGTCCTTAATAATAACTCCAATAGATACTAGAGAATGTAAAATAATTTACCCTCTCTGCCGACAGTAGAAGCAAGAAAAGACGCCAATAGACACACGAGACAGAGGGAGAAAAAATTCTGGAGGCGAGCATACCTAGCTCCATCTATGAAGAAAAAATCGAATCAATTACCAGAAGGAAAAAACTTCTTTTAAACAGTTGCAATTAATAAAATTTAACAGAAGTTATTAAGCATTAATTAAAATGAATTAAAAGCTTTTTAAACTTTTTGAAAAAACTATTAACATTAAAAAAATAATTTGGGTATCCGTTATTTTTAAAATATTCTTTAAATTATCTAAAGCCTTAACAAAATTTATTGCTTACTATAAATGTTTTTATTCTATTAATTTGAGAAAAAATGGGATTTTTTATAATTCTAAAGTGAAGATTTGTTTGAAAATCACAAAGTGTTATAGCTTAAAATTAAATTTATTTCTTTCATCGTGCATGCCAATAGAGAATCCTGAATTTAAAATTTCAATTTCTAGATCCAAGAAATTGCATTTGCTTATTTCATTATTAGTTTTGTTTAATTTAAGTTCTTCTGGATAACAGATATAAATGGAGTTAGAATTGTTAAAATTAAACACTAAAAGGTAATCAATGTAACGATACCCAAAAATAAGTTCATTTTTTAACAATTCTCTCTCAAATGAGTGAAGAAAAATATTAGCCAATGCACTAGAAAAACAACAACCCATAGGTATTCCTAAAACCTGCTTATAATAGTTAATTCCATTAAAAAGATAATTTTCTCAAATATTAACTCTACAAATTTCTAACCATTTATTTTTTCTATTAAATCAGTGTTAAGGTATAAATCAGGCTTTAAATAATTTATTATGTGAGAGGCTAGTAAAAAGATTTTCAAAATCAAATGTTTTAATATTATATATTATATTTTCTTTAAGAAAATTCAAAATTTTAGCTTTACTATCAATAATGAAAATTTCTTTTTTTGATTTTATTACGAATGATTTTTAGAATTTTAAAGAAAAAATTACTAAAATGATAATTGTACATCCAGTGCCACAAGTAACAAATCTGAATTTTAACGGATTTTTATGAAATTTAATAGTAGGGAAAATGTAAGGATAATTTAGATTACTGGTTTTAATTTTAGTTTTTTCAGCAAGTGCTATAATTCTCTTATCCAGTTCTTTTTTGCCAGATTTAATTAGTTGATATGTTTTATTTGAATTATATTCATTAAGAATAATTTCTTAAAGTGTAATTTACACGTTAGGCAAAAATTATTTCCTGCCTTGTCAACTGTGGTAACAATAAATTTATTTTTTTATGTAATCAATTTCTTTTTTAAGATGCTTGCTGAAGAAAATACCTCTATTAATAATTTTGTTTTTACTTTTATAAATTCTATTTTTTGTTTCCAATAAGATTCACTGTTTCCATTCTTCAAATCCTTCAACTGGCCAGTGATATTTCCTGGCAATAATTGCAATGAAAATATCCAAGTCTCGATTAATGGAATTGATGGCCCTTATTTGACTAACCTTATTTCTTAACCTAAATTTAGTTCCCTTAATGTTTAATAGCTTCGGTTAAATTTTATTAATTGTAACTGTTTAAGTTTTTTTCTTCTGATAATTTGTTCGATTTTTTCTTCATAGATGGAGCTAGGTATGCTCGCCTAAAGAATTTTTTCTCCCTTTGTGTTGTGTGTCTATAGGCGTCTTTTCTTGCTCCTACTTTCGGCAGAGAGGGTTAATTATTTTGCATTCTCTAGTATCTATTGGAATTATTATTCAGAACTTTATTTTGCTTCTTCGTTTTTCAAAGGGAATATTTCTTATATTTAAGCTAATAGACAGATTCAGGACACAGAAGGAATAAATTTTGACTGTTGGTCATTCCTTCGACAGAAATATTGGTCATATTAGAACTCCTATGGCTAGTGGCTGCTCTGAAGAAGTTCGCCATTCGATTTCTCATCCATTTCTTCCATTTTGATTGTATTTTTTCACTTTCTAATTTTTCTTTTATGTATTTTAATTATTTTAGAATTTTTTGTTGTCTAATTCTGTAGAGGTTTGTTGGTTAATCTTAGAAAATTTTGCTGATGCAATCACTGTATGCTGCTGCATTGGGAGAGTTTGAAAGGTGTATTATTATCGTTATTGTTGAATTCTTCTGTTTTTTCTATATACTTATTTCTTTTTTAATTTTTTGTTTTTCTATTATTCTATGTTGTTTGCTATGAAGTATTTTGATATATTATTAATTTTAAAAATTATTCATTTAATGCAACACATACAAAGAAAATTATGTGATGTTATTGGAATTCGTTCCCTGCGAGGTGTTGTCCAGGTATTTTCCTATCAGTGGACAAAAATTTTCTAAATGGAAAAACGTGCTTAGGGAGCCAAGGGGGTACTGCAGATTCTCCGTGCCACTTGATTCCTCCCTTTTGCCCTTCTGCTGTAGTTAAAACCAAACATTCTCGATGGCCAATTTCAGTACTTAAACTGAAGAATACTGCTTACTATTTTGATAAACTAAATTTGTAAATTTATCCCGCTCGTTTTCTATGAAGTTAAAATCAGGACTTAGGGCTAGACCACTCAAAACGGACCTCATGTTGGAGCTAAGCCACTGTGACTTTGATTTGGAGGCATGTGTTGAAGGCTTGTCATGTTGAAAAGTCAAATAAGTTCCAACAAAAATTTCAGTAAAGGTAACCAAATGACTGGCAAGTGTCTCTTGGTAGTTTTTAAATTGTTTCTGACCCTAAGTATGTCTACGAATATCTGACAATTGAAACAAACCGATGCTCATACCATCAGAAACCCACCACCATGTTGTGATCTAAACGTGTTTCTAAGTTCTTTTCGAAGATCATGTCAATAGCATGTAATCCCATCAGGTCCTCCTAGACAAACTTTTTTCATCGCTGAATATAACAATTAGCCACACATCACCAAATGACATGTGCTATTTGGCCTACTGTAATCAAGCTTCTTTGTAGCGTGGTGATAACCCAGGTGATCGAAGCCTCTTGCGGGTTTTCATATACCATGATCCTAAAATTTTTCGATGAATAGTTTTTTCCTAAATTTGTTCTCCAATGATAATTTTAATTCGAGAATGAGAAAAATTCCTATTGAAGCCGAGATTCAGATGTACATGTCATAGCGAGAGCTGGTGACTCGTGGCCTTCCAGAACGATATTTTTGTTTAAATTTTTAACACACGCTGATATTTCTTAAATTTTACGTTTTGACCTCTTTAAAGCAGCTGCAATTGCATAGAAATGGACTTTTGTTGTGCTCCCATAAACCAGATGATTTATGCTTCCTAATATGAAAATTCAGTACACCCAGCCATTTTGAACTAATGCTAAAAAACAGTCAGGTTCTTCTTATATACATTGATATCATATACTTGCGCAGCTGATTGTGTGATTTAATTAATTTTCATAAAAACATTTTTTGCTTAAACTTATGACACGGCAATTTTCATTCCTTTCTAAAAACTTCTGAATAAAAGTAAAGTTTTAAAATTAATAATGTTTAATATGATTTTAAAATTGGAATCTTATATACATATAAACGACACGTGGAAATGAAGTGGATATTTGAAGTTTTATTTTAAAATTACTTTTATGCTTTAACTTTTGACACGCACTGTAACAGCAAAGTTTGCTATAATACTTTGACAAACACTGTTCTTTAAATAATCACATAGCCGAAAGTCATAGAGGATTGGATCGTGTGAACCCACTGGAGACGTTAAGAATTATTTGATTACCACTTTTTTATACGAAAAGCTTTGTCGCAGAACGTTTTCAACAGATAAAGCGACATGAGGGGGTGCCCCTCCTCCAGACGATGGTAGTGTCCATATAAATTGTGGAATATTTTATTTTCCTCTTGTTGTTGCGCAAAATACTTCATGTTAATTCTTTAATTCATTTTGTTGATGTTATTTATTTTAATAACTCTCCATTTTCTTTTAAAAGAATTAAAAGAAAAGTTGTAATTTGTTTTCTTCAAAAGTAAGCAATTGATTTGCACAATCTCAAAACAATCTTTTTATTTGTAGTTACGATAATTTTCAAACAAGTCTTCTAGGTATACTCATGTGAAGTTTGTAGAAAATCGAAAAACACGTTTGTTCTTGACTGCTTAGTAAATAAATTAGCATAAAAACAGACGAGAGACTAAACGTCCAGTTAAAACAGGTCAATAAAAAGATTCTAGTTTTCAGTGCACTTAGAAAGTGTGTTGATATTAATCGTTTTCGTTGAGCTCATAAATTTAATCAGTTTTTTAAAATTTTGCGCTTAATATTTAAATCCGTCACTAGATATCAACTCACGCCGTTTCCCTTTTAGCGCTTTCGATTTTCAGGAAACACACTTGGATAATGTGATACCTAATGTGACTATACGACCCGTTTTCAGACAGGTGGTCCGAAAGCTCAGCTTCGGAACGCCTAAATGGCTCTCTTTTCGAAAGAGAAAAACACAAGGTAACAATCTTTGAAAAAAAGCGTGAATTTTTTCAAAAAATCCGATTTCAGCAGCAGATAGAGCGACCTTAATAAAGCACGCAGAATAAGTCACACGAATACAAAAGTCAGTCAGTCATGACGGCGCAAAAAATGATAGAACATTACACTTGGAATGGTTCAGCCGCAACTCGCTGGGTGGATTCTTCAGTTTCCCGTCAATAATTTGCAACAAGTGAAGTTTCATATAATAAATGTATATATTTTTCATGTGTGTCTGGCACTAAAGCTACCAGTAAAAAAGGTATTTTTCCTTATGAAAAATTTGGACGTTCAGTTCCAAAGCAAATATTATGAAATTCTGCCAAGGTTTTGCAATTATATGTCAACAATAAATATACCTAAGCAAGTATGTTCTTCTGAAAAATATAAGACCCCACCACATAAATTATCTATTTTCAAATGTTTATTAATTTCTCCTTTTATTGACAAATAAAAGCAGCGGAAATATGCGTTTTCTCAGATACACATGCCACTACCTAAAAATTAATAGATGACCTGTTTTGAGGAAATAATAAAATGTTACGGTGGATATGCTTCTCTTCGTAGACAGAGCAAAATTCTGGAATAACTGAAATTTCTCCATTTTCCGATTTCCTTTAACTTCGGATGCACAATTCTGTTCATCCACCACGATTTGAAGGGAAGACGTAGTTCCAAAATGGGTACCACGGAGAAGGAGATGGGTGCTTTCTATATAGCAAATATTCATATTATGAAAATCTGGATGTGAATATCATTCTTTCATTTATGCATGTTTTGACCGTGTAAAAAACTTTAAAAATTGGTAACAAGATGTCGTAAATAAATTTCTAAGGACTCATTGTACATTATTTAACAGATTCCTTCAATTTTTACCTATAATTATTATGTGCATAATTTAATGTAACATGCGGTGTACGTAATAAAAATATTTTTTGTCATTTATTAATAAAAAATTAACAGTTGAATTAATTGGCATGAAACCATCAGTAAACTCCTCCTCATGTTTAAGCCTTTCTCTCCCAGGGGGAGGGGGCATAGGCTTACTTGAATGAGAATCTGCCAGATAAGTAAGCTTGTTTTCGCTACATTAAAGGATATTATAATATTTTCGACTTGAACTATCTCTGAAAAAACTTTTTGCGCCGCTAAATCCTATGAAATTTATTTGATAATAAAAAATATAAAGCCTTCCCTCCAAAAGCGTGGTTGCGTGCCCTCTAGGGGTCGCCCAAAATTTTACACAAAGCGAGTGGGTCGGATATGAAAAGAATTGCGCACCACTGTGTTAGATTTGAAGATTTAAACTGAGAAACCTTTTCAATAATTTCTTTGAAATGGATTAATTGGACTTTAATATGAAATCAATAATTTATGAGTGGATTAATCGGTTTTCTTACATTTGCATCATGAAACTTCAAACAATACTTTACTACACAGAGAAACTTTTCTAATCTTTTCTTCGGTATCTTAAAGTGAGATTTCAAAAGATTTTGGAATTTCAGATTATATTTCTTCAACACCACATCCAATCCTTTATGTTGAACAGTAGGACTGGATGCTTTTCACAATATTTCTGCAATTTTTCCAAGATAATGTAATTTATTTCATTATGCGTGGGTCCTTTGTTAATTTCATTATCATGTTTTATTTTATGTGCCAGTTCAATTCAAAGAACATCTTCGTAGGTTGTTAACATACTGTCTTTAACATCACTTGAATCCCCAAACAACGCATATTTCTATACTAAACGAGTACGATCCCTTATAATAAAATTGCGCAAACGACCACTATACAACAGCTCATATGTAGATAGTTTCTCGACTCATCCCCCTCTCGACCACAACTCAAACTTCAAATAATTTCGCATTGAAATCTATGCTCGAAGAATTAGTTGGAACTTAACTCGAGAAATTCCAAAAGATCTCGAAACTCTGATATCAAACCGGAGGCAGTTAAACTTATCAAAATGCAATAATACTTCACATACATTACTTTGAGAGCAATTAGCACCTTTTTATTGCTGTTCCCCTTAAAAAAGGGAAAAGAATTATATGAACCACTCTACTGTGTAATTCATCCATATGAAATGTTAGTAATAATTTGTTTCTTCAGCCTGGATGTAAAACTCCAAGCTATAAAAAAAGAAGACTATTCCAGCACAAAAACTTGTTAAAGTTTGAATAATTTAAAAATACTTACTATAAAATATTCGTATTAAAATAGTGGTTGCAATTAAATAAACACGTCTGAATATTTGATATTAAATATTTCAATCTGAATTGTCTCAACATTATTCAAAATCATTTGTACCATGCATCAACTATAATTCTGCATTCAGATCAATCCATTTATTCTGACTAACAAATATGAAGAGTTGAGAAAGGCCCTTAACCTCTTCAGTCCTGAATTTTTTTAAAGTGAATAAAAAATTGATATTCATGTTCTGTTACCTTTATTAGGTCTGAATAATACCCAGAGAAAAAATTTGGTTTATCAAACAATTTTAAGACCCATAATTTTAAGGTACACATATGTGTACCTCAGGACTTAAATAAGTAAAAGTGTCATCTACAATTTTTTTTTAATTTTACAGGTTATTTAATAAATACACTACTTTTTTATTGTAAAAACTTATTAAATGAACAAAATAAAGAATTTATTATTTTATCAATTTACTAAATCTTAATTCGAATGAAATTTCAGGAAACAATTGTTTTTCAGTGTACATAAATAGATATTGTATTTTGTGCGCTTGATTCTACTCCTCGATTTGCATCCCAGATACCTGTATTTTGATGTAAATTTGTCATCCATGTATTGAGGAACATGGCTGGACATATCAAGTTTGATTTCTTTTAAAGGATAAGGGAAAACTTGTCTTGCTTGTTTTGGAGTGTTTTCACCTGTTGGTAATGATGAAATTTCTTGTCGCCTTTTAGGTATATTTTCATCATTTGATGTCCATTCTCCCATTGAAATGTTTTCATGCAAAAATAAATTTTTACTAACTCTTAGCCTTCCTTTCCTGCTGATGAAGGGAGTTCTCTCATATTTCAACAGTGCCTGACATCACATATTTTGGCTTCACCCTTGAATGTTCTGCTATTCATTTTTGCACCATTTTGTAATATATCCTGCAGTTGATAACCACTATTGACATTGTTTTGTCCATTTTGAACATGCTAAATAATTATCTAACAAAATAATGAATCCCATCTCTAAATAGCACAAAATGCTCTACAAAATTCATACAATATTTTTAGGATGTTGTATGGCAATCAGCATATCATAGGGACATCATGGAAATATCGTAAAATATCTTCTGCTAATAGGGATATGTTTCCTTGTTTCGTTGACTATTTTAGGGTAATCAACCACAGTGAATTCATTTTCAAATTCATCTTCATATTCTTCATTTATTCTAATTTAAAAATTTGATTCTTCTTTTGAGTAACTATCATCTGAATGATTATCTCAAACAAGTAAAAAAATATTTTTTTTTCTAAAAGTTCAAAAGTCTCCTTTTAAGTTAATGTTAATAGAAAAATATAAATTATTAGTTTATGTACTTTCAAATACTGTATAGGGGATGACTGATTGAAATGAACTGACTAAAAGACAGCAATAAAACTAATTTTATTATTAAAATTAAAAATAAATATTTTTAAAATTATATTTCATTAAAGTATTAAGCATATGAATTATTCATTAGAAAAAGGATGAACAATAAATTCTAGGACAAGAAGTGATAATTTGAAAATAAGCGTTCAAAAGATAATCCTCACGCAGAAACACAAGCAGTCAAGAAATGGCCGCCAAAGTGCCTGAGGTGCACATATGTGTACCTTCATTCAATTTATATTTTTACAGATTCTATTATAGATAACTTACTATAATTTAATTATGTCTTCAATCAAACATTAAAGACTTTATAAAAAAATACGCAAGACTTTATTTTAATAATAAAGTATGAAAAAATGTCTTTACTTTTGCTCCGCTTTGTGTTCGTCGCCAAAGTCGTGTATCATTAATTCACAGCGTTATATAAGAAAAAAATACCGTACTGTGCTGCCATCTAGTGATGAAAATTGAAAGCTACATTCATAGATGTTGCAAAACATGCCTTTTTTCGTTATAATTTTACTTTGGAGGCAAGAAAAATGAAAAAAATTTCAGGTACAAATAAGTGTACCTCAGGACTGAAGAGGTTAAAGATATTTAAAAGTTCTTTTGGAAATCATTTTAATGAGACGTAAGAACCACTTGAATATCATCAACATATTTCTCGTTGACTTTTGAATAACATAATACGCATATAGTCATCTGTAACAACACATACTATGTTTTGAAACAACACAGTGTGCCTCAAATGGCCTGTTCAAAGCCTAGGGAATCTTTATTAAATTGCCATTTTGGTGTATAGTTGGAGTAGCAAAAACAGCAATTCAACAAACGCCATTGTAAATGTTTGGCAAAGTACAGTAAAATACTTTACAAGCCGTTAAAAAGTGAACAAAGAATGAAATACAAATAATAACTAAAAAAAGAATGCATTACAGAACTTATCTTTACGAGGGCTATCCATGCTGTGGATAAACTAAATAAATGAAACCAAAAGTAGGGACATTTTTAATTTTTATCACAGGGACTGTATCTCAACCTTTGATAAATTCCTTGTGTAGCTCTGTTTGTTTCTGAGTTGAAAATAAGTTACTGATAAGGCCAGAAAACTTTATACTACTGTTACAAATTAACTTTATTTAACAATCCAAAAGTCTCTGTTTCACAAACCTTGATAAACATTTTAAAATACATAACATGAAAAAATAAAAAGAGGCCTAAAATAGAAAAATACTAGAAGGGTTTTTGAAAAGTGCTTGCAAATTCTGTGACATGGCGCAACATTCCCGCATCGAAATAATTTATAGTTGACGGCAAGTCTTGAATTGTAATAGGCATAGTATATCTATATCAGATATATTTATTAGGCTGATTTTGGCAGATATTGGAGTCGATTAAGTACAATGATGTAAGAAAGATACATGAGAAAGAATTTTGTGCGTTGGTGAAACATTATTTTCTGAATAGTGGAACGACGCCGGAAACAAAATGTAAGCTCGATAAAAATTATGGCGACTCTGCAATTTCGATTAGAACAGTTTATATTTGGTTTTGCAACATTCAAAGACATGAGCATATACAGGGCTAAATGGCAAAACGTCCTGTTGAGATTTCTACACGTAAAATCATTGACGAATCCATGATGCATTGATGGATGACAGAAGAGTGGGGATGCGTGAAATTATTAGGACAATGGATATCTCAAATGGTCGCTCATATAAAAATTCGCCTGAACATTTTCAAACGAGAAAACTCTCCGAAAATGGGTGCCATGATTGATCACTCACTTGTGCAAATACTATATAAATGGGGCTTTTCCCCTTACTCGCTAATGCTTATCAACCACCAAATCTTTTCAGAGCAATATTCTCATGTTTTCAAGACATAGTCAACTGTCTTTGCCCCCTAAAATGATGACAATGTATATTTTAGTAGAAAACATTTGAGCTTAATACATTTACTTCAGAATTAAGTTCTTGACGTATAATAAGATATTTTTCTTGATTTTGTAAAATTTAGAAGACAAACTGAGTATTCAAATGAAACTAACAGAGAAAATTAAGGAACCTGCAAAAACTGTAAACAAGAGTTTCGATATATATAAATGCAGTCCTAAATACAAATCTTAAGAACATGATGCTATTTCGTTGCCATGCTCAACGTAATCGTATCAACCATTGAGAAGCTAGGAAAAAAGGAAAAAATTCAGTATTATCACATTTAGCGAATAATCGCCGAGAAACTGTTCCACTTTAAAGTCTGGCCAGCATGCCGAGAATTTTGAAATAAATTATTTTTCCTTCTTCCTGAACGCTTTTCAAAACTTTCTTTAATTCATATATTTGCTAGTTGAATTTTTTTTCTTTTATTATTTCAGTAAAATTTAAGAGCAGAGTTGAAATTTATTATTACTTCATTCAAAAGATGAAGGCAACCAAATCGCAATGTTGTTTACGATTGGGGGGTGAAATCACGTGATCCATCAATTACTCTAGATATTGCCAAATCTTATCACTAAATAACGCGTTTTCTGGCAGCCGCAAAAAACTAAGTACATATTAAAGACATACAATACTCTGGTGACACTGGGGATATAAAAGAATATTTCATCTTCAGTTGTGTTATTTCAATGAAATGAAGATTACAGATATTTTAAATCCATTTTTACTTTGTTGCCTTTCAGTTCCGCCTTGGAATGTTTTATTAAATTTTGCATGAATTTTTAAAATAATTTTTAACTTATGGACAAAATGAGATTTCGATTTTTTTTTTAAAAAAATTGTGTAGTCCAGCCAGTAATTTTTCGAGACTCTATGAAATTGGAAAAATGTTTAGTGATGTATTGTAGTTGTAATTAAAATTAAAATCACAGAAATTTTTTATCTGAAATAATTATCTTTTTTACATTTAAACTATTATACATACTAAAAAAATTAATCTATGTATGTGCGGTTTGACATCCCGTCTTAAATAAATAAAAAAATCTTATTTAGCACGAATACTAATATTATACATTTATAACCGTTTTGTGTAGTTTCATCGTAAAGTAAAAAATGGAGTAAGTGCGTAGGTAATGTGCCGCATCCAATTGTAATATTTGTTAAAAAGTTGAAACAAACCTACAATCATTTATTCAATACTCAGGAGAGCCGGATCAACCTTAAGGCTCTCTCGTATGAGAACGTTCCAGCAGACAGATAGACATGGTGAAAATGTGGCCAGAATATACATCAAATATTGAAGGAAAATTAAAATTTGAAAAATTAAAACGTTGCCAATTAAAAGAAAAAAGAAAAATTAATAAAAATTCCATACTCCCAAACATTTAAAAAAATGATTATAAAATAAAAAAAAACCAAAGTAAAGGGCAGAAGTTACAGAAAACAAGTGCAAAAAAGGGATTTCACACAAATCTAAACAAAAGAAAGTGACACAACATAATTGAAATAAAAGTACCGAAGTAATCATGCGCTCACACAAAATAAAAAAGAAACAAAAGTTGACAAAAAATTACAACACCAAATAAAGGGCAAAAGATACAAAAATAAAAGTAAAAAAACAAACAAAAAACAGGGCACACAGTCGAAAACATCAAAATACAAGGTGCATATATATATGCATAATGTATTATATATATATATATATATATATAATAAATTAACACTTTCCTAATTTTGAAAAACGCTATTCAAAATTTAATGCGTGAAATTATTTCTACTTAAGCTCTAACACACAATTAACTGTCACTTTAACTGGCTGAAATCCAGTTTGAACCGCTCAAACGATCGATCGGGAATTCCCCTCTTTTACAATACTACTTAATCTCGCTGCGATGGTGCAATTTCCTCTTTTTAAAATCATGTAACCTTCCTATCTGACGCCCGTTTAGGCGTGGCTTGCTTCTTCGTCGCCGGTGACTGCGCTTTGCGTCTTTATTTTAAATCCTGGCTTGATATTATTCTAAATTCTACCCTAATCATCTGAAACTTACGAATCAAATAAAGAAACTGTTCATCTTTCGTCAACGACTGCTGTCTATATATATATATATATATATATATATATATATATATATATATATATATATATATATATATATCAGTAATTGGCCGAAGCATCCTTCTAAATCGAAAAGAAAATATTTTGTTAAAATTGAATTATAGCAGAAATTAAAAACGTAAAGTGGAAACATTGAGCACAACAGGAAATATATATATATAAACGAGGGGAAACATAATAGAAAAACAATAAAATAAAATAACAAACATTCATAACAAATCCGAAAGGGTATGAAGAATATTTATATTTATATTTAGCAATTCACAATAACTTCATCCCCTGAAGGAACGTTATTGTGCTTTTATTGCGTTTTCCATTTCACTTTGTGTGTGTGTGTGTAAAAAAAACAGTAAAGAAGGAACAATAAGCGATAACCAATCAACCTCCAATGACAAAGCCCAAAAGTCAAAACCCAAATCATTTCCCATCATCCATAGTTTACATGCAAATTTCCCTTGAAATTTCACAGCACTCTCTGATACTGAGCAAGGACCCATTACTTTTTAAAACATTCATAAACCATTTATTTTCATTATCCATTGAGGACTTTGCTAAGTGAAAATAAGCTGTAAATCTACATTCAAAAATATCATGGTCGGCATCACCACAGCAATGACACCCCATAAACATAATTTAGAGGAGGAAATATTAAAACGATGCAAGAACGCTGTAAATGGACCATGACCTGTGACTAAGGACCTCCTCCTGTTTTATAATCTTAATTTAATTTGACTTGTTTCATTTTTAAAACGATGGAATTTTAAACAAACTTTTGACTAACTTCCTAATGGGCTAGAGTTTACAAATTTGTACACTTAGGTATTCTTCATGAGAGTGCACTATTTTAATGTTTTCATAACTTAATTATTCAATTAATTTAATTAAATTTTGGTTCCGTACGAGTTTATTCAATTGGTTATAAATCTGAGAAAAAATTTATTCAGTGATTCCATAATATTAAATATTATAAAATAATAAATGAAAGCATAAAAAGTATAAAATAATTAAAGCTAGCATTTCTGCGAACAGTAGACCTCACGTCCCAAAAAAACTTTGATTTGCGCTTCATCGCAGCCTTTCAAGGTTTTTGTTCAATTTTCGTCTTTCGAATGCGTGTTATTTGCACATGTATCTGATTTTATCAGATTACAAAAAATTACAATTCAATGTATTTTGCTATTATTGCTATTTTCGAAGGTTATTTTGAATGGAATCCTGTTTGGCTAGAATCGTAAAAAAATTCTAAGCGTTACTTGAAACGGAATTTTTAAAATGATGATCGACGCGAAACGGATTCAAAAAATAAAAATCCTTACACTTGCGTCTTTTTTAATGACTTCAAAAAAATATCGTACCAAATTTGAAGAAAATCGAAAAATCAGTTTGGTCTTGACTGCGTAACGAGCAACTCAAGAAAAAAGACGAAATGCCAAACGGTCGAGCTGAAACAGGATCTCGCTTCGCTCGGACAATATAAAGTTTATACTTGTCAGTACACTTAGAAACGTGCATTGTTAAGAATTATTTTTATTCAATTTCTTCAGCCTTTAATTTTGATCAATTTTTAAATTTCGTGTTTAATATTTGAATCATTCACCAGTTATTAACTAATGCACATTGCATTAAGATGTCTCAAAAAAAATCTTTTTTAAAAAAAACACATTGCTCCACAGCGTTTTTCCCATTAATTTTGGTTGTAATAGAGGGTATATGAACTTTCCGCCCTTTAAGTTAACAGTAGGGTTTGTTGTAAAGACCTAAAATTAAAAAAAGATCTTAAAATTTAAAATTTTTAAAATTTTTTAGAAACTTCTTATGGTCATTAAGGTGTTAAAACTGGCTTAAATTTGTTCCTATGGACATGTTTGCTTAGAATATAATCAGAAATGAATAATAACTATACCCTTAGCCACTTACTATTTAAACAAAAAGGCATAAAATGATGAAAACTTGCACTTATTCTAAGGTGTTGCTTTTTGAAAACACCATTCGACAGTTACTCTATGTTCAACAAAGTAACAGCTTAAAAATTTAATAAAATGTTAAAAGAGGATCAATAGAAGGTATTTTACAATAAAAGTTAATCTAGTCATGTTTGTATTTTTCAATAAATGTTTTATAATCTTGTATTCCACAAGTTTGTTTTTCAGGGGGAAAATTTGTGTATCTGTGTAAATGAGTGTAAGAAATGCAGGAAAATAATTTAAAACTGTTACTGAACCTTGAAAAAAAATTGCCTGCTGTCAGCTTAATCATGGCTCGTATCGATTAACGAAATACAGCATTCATTTTACAATAACATCTTGGCTATATATACTCAAGAATATAGCAAAAACTGTTTGACGAATACGATGATAAATGCGATTCTAAATACACGTAAAAAACAATTTTGATTAAGAACAAATAAACACATTTATATAGTTACACTGAGGTATTCAGAATAATAAACAATTGAATACGTTGAAATACTATAGAAAATACGTTGAAATACTACAGAAAATACGTTGAAAAGTGGTAGCCTTCCAAATAAGACCCACGGTGCAGTATAGGGTTAATTTACAACTGTTTTATGACGACAAATCAGGAATATTCTTCATACTTCCAGCAGTGTGTATTTTATACTTACCATTTGTTTCTGAGCATCAATTTATTAAAAAATTTGAAATGTATATTAATTTATATAAGTATATCGATCATCTGTACTTTCTCGTTCATAAAGAAAAACTTTTGTCTTCATCAAAAAGTATGATCGTTATATTTTGATAAATCCCAAAGTTTTAGACCCTGCCAAACCAGAAAAAAACATGTTTTGTATATTGTTTGTCAGCAAACACGATAACACCAAAATGCAACAAACTAGGTAGTTGAAATCTTCTATGTGGTTTTAATACTAAAATTATAGATCTGTGTAAAGCGGGACATGCAAAAGTGTTCCAATCCACTGTTTTTGGATCACAGGCTGCCAAACGCATTCGTCAATGTTAAATCCCAGTGATAACTGACGCAGACTGAGGGAAAGAGTGCAATTCCAAAGTTGTTCGATTTCGATTCATTCCATTTGGCCATAAAAGTGAAATATGATCCATCGCAGCTGGCTATCCAATCCCATGATAGGGAAGCGACGAGGGGGAGGATTGAGCGTGGGAGTCAAACTGGAGAAATAATGGAGGAGAGAGATGGATGTTCTCTCCAGAAAGCGAAAATGTAAGCAGGCGTTAAGGCGTTTTGGAGATTCTTGAATGACACATTTATCAGCTTGAATGAGTCGAAAAAATCGGTTATTCGCCCAAATGAAGTAGAACAGCCTTATGGTGAATGTCCAACTTAAAATTTGGGACCAAATCTCTCAAAGAGTTGACTTTCTGCCGTTCTG
Organism: Araneus ventricosus; assembly: GCA_013235015.1. Lineage (NCBI taxonomy): Eukaryota > Metazoa > Arthropoda > Arachnida > Araneae > Araneidae > Araneus > Araneus ventricosus. Next base: position 45,341 of record BGPR01005171.1, on the reverse strand, counting down.
TTTATTCTTTCGTATGTAAGCGGGATAACTCAACAATGCAACTAGTTATGCGGTGAATTTTAGTATATTATATTTACCCAGCACTTCAGATCCGTTATCATATTGAACTAAATCTGTAAACTGTTCGTTTGTTTGTCTCTTAATTTGTATGTCAATATGTTGACACAAAGACGGAGTAAGTAGCAAAAAATATTTGTGATATGTGGTAACGAATATGTCTTCGAAAATAAACTCAATACTTGTCATATTATATAAGTACGCCAGAAAGTCAAGGGGAGTGTGGTGTGGTTTATGACTTTTCAACTCTAATGGCAAATTCCACAGCCTCTTTAAATGAGCTGGGATCATGCACAATAACAGGAGCTTTTATTGACTGTTTTAGTCCAGACATGAACTGTGATAAGAGCATCTTGGCTCGATAATTGTCACTCAGCTCACTGTCCGCCTCCTCAGAAAAACTTTTGTTTACTAAACTCTGTAAACGCACAGAAAAATCCCTAATACTCTCATGCTCGTACTGTTGAGCTGATGAGAAAGAATCAAAAGATGCTGCAAAGGATTGTTCATCCTTAAAATGAGCAATCATCTTTTGTTTTAGTACACCAAAGGTAAGTTCAGAGTTATTTTTGAAAGACGACTCATAAAATCTCCTGGCAGGACCCTCCATTTTTAGTTGTGTTATGGGTAATAATTGGTCGTTTGACCATCCTCCCAATTTTCCTATTTTATCAAGGGCATTGAAATATTCAGAATAATTTGGACCCTTTAAATTTCCTAACATGGAAAGAAGGCCACTATCAGGTAATGGTCTAGAAGCCACAGCATGACCACTTAAAATACCAGTTTCCTGTTGTACAGGAACAGAATCTGACACAGTGCTCTGATCAGTCATAATGGCAATGCTATCATACACAAAAATACTTAAAATATAAAAGCATAAAATCTGCACACACAAAATCAGTCTCTGTCAATTTCTCACACATATAACCCTAAAGATCTCCAAAAATGGTCTATCCTGGTCACGGCACCACTTTATATCGTGTAGTTTTTATCTTTAATTACTTTAATTAGCTTAATTACTTTTAATTTACATTTCACATAAGAGTTTATGCAAAATGATCCAAATACAAGATCTTATAAAAAATATATTCAAGTAAATTAAGCAATCCGCGTTGTGTTCAAAAATATTTTAGCAATAACCCCAGGAAGTAACATACACAGACATAATTTTAAAAGGTAGCACCAGACCTGGATGATCTGTTAGGACATAGTGAGGAATAAAATATAAACATGAACAAATGACAGAGACTGTTATGATAAGTTAACTTCAGTTTATTTTAAAAAAATTTTAAAATAAAATTATTCAGTGGAGCAAGACATGATATAAAGGAGCACATTTACTAAAAATCTGGATTATCACACAGTTTTTGATGGATCAAGAAAAACACATTACAAGCTGAATTTGAGTAGTAACCCCCTAACAAATGTAAAACATGACATAAGCATTTTGTTGAACAAAAACAAAGTCACTAATATATATATGATGATACATGATCGAGTTAATGGCATACAGATAATACAATGTAGCATATGGATCACTCGCAGAATCAACAAATGTTATCCATTAAATTGATGCTCAATTTCAACTAGTATTTTTAAATTCCTTCTTCTTATACTATTAACTGCTCCTATCTTTTACATTTAAATTGAATATTGAGACCTGTAATAATAAAACCTGATCTTCTCAATTATCATTTCATTTTACAAAAAACAATCAATCTGCTCTCCCATTATGTAAATATTTTTCATATTCAAGATTATCTGCACATCACTTCACATTCTATCAATTAGGCCGAAACCAATTTTACATCTACCTCAAACGATGATTACTAATGCCTAAACATTTACAAGAAAAGAAAACACTACTTAGCTTTATATCAAATGTTGGTTGTTTTGGCTTGACCCAGGGACACGCACCAGGAAAGTTGGCAGCCAGGGTGGAAGTCTCGGTTGGCAATAGATGTCGAGTTCGGACCACAGACGTGTCTATCCTCTCATGTGCATCCTTTCAGTCCAAGGCATACTGATGAATCAGCTCTGAGAGGCTCTAAGCAGACTGTCGGGTAGCTCTCCACCGGTGTACACGGAGTTTTCAGGCTCATCGGATTTTACTTGGTCTTGCTGGTGGGCGCTAGCTCCTCAAAAATTTGTCCTACATCATGATGGTTGTTCTGCAAACAGATCGAAGTCGTTGCTGGTGCACAGTCATCTGCATCTCCAGATTCAGCAGGCAAGGCACTTGTTTCACAGTTGAAGAACCATATTCGGAGGCTATGACGTCTGTACCCGCCTTCAATCGTTGGGAACCAAGACACGTCCCTATAGGAAAACGCTTTAATTTCTCAGCGCATCGTCTCCTTCAAGCACACACTTTCTAAGTTTCTCCCTTGCTCGTAATCACCTCGCCAGCTATGGCCGCCTTACGATGTCAAAAGCCCGCTTCTCTTTCTTTAGACGATGCCATTCCCTCCGTCTAAAAATTCTGCCAGGAGAAGACAGTTCAGCGTCTACAAGTTTGCTTCCAAAAAAACCAGTCCAGTCCCCTCTCCACTTGTCCTCTTCTTATACCAAAATAAGATGCCGTACCAAGCCTTTTTTTTATCGCTCTCTTCCAGAGCCAAAGGCCATCTTTTTCCATTGGCAAGGCATAGAAACCAAAATTAATTTAGTTGCGCCAAAACGCCAAAACCCTCAGAAACTCGCCAATCGGAACAGCACCCCTAGTGCACGCCCCGGAAACCTGCAGTTAGAAAATAAGGGAAGCTATGACTCTATCCTGATTGGAGGATGAGTATTCTCAGAAAAAGGGTAGGTATTTCCATGACCCGTCCAAAGGGTAATTAATCACCATCAGGGTTCGAAAGAGGGTCTTTGTATGAAAACAGACAATTTGTCGCGTGAGGACAGTAAAATTTGGGTGGTCCGTTAAAGCTCATTGTCAAAGAATCAAAAAGGCAGGAAGTGAAAATTGACCTCAGTGGTAAAGTGGGAGATTCGGATCCTTTTCTAAAAAGGAGCGGAGGACTCAAGAAACAATTTTTAATTTCAAGCTTAACGGGGGTTCGAGACGTGAAATAAGCAATTAAGCGATTCAGACAAACACGTGCGTTTCTCATGGGAAAGGGGGAGTATACACAGTAAGAGTGGAAGGAAAAAGGTCGTAATCTGCAAGGGGGTTGTATACAGTTAAAAAGGAAAGATAGCTGTCCAGAGTTCAAAAGTGCTTAAGAAAAAAAACAATTCGTGTAATTTAGACAAAGAATTACAACAAAGAAATTTTTAAGAGTCTTAACAAAAGATAAGGGAATTATTTGCCGAAGATAAACATTAATTAAAATAAACTACACCACATATCCTACCCGTATCCGAAAAAATTTTTATGCAACGCATAAAAATTTTCTTGATGAAATCAAGTGATGTGCAAATAGGTCAGATGCAAAACAAAAATATCAAATCACAATACAACATTAATTACAAATAAATCACTGAAAAAAAATTCCGATTAATCATAAATATATACACACCCATCAACAAGTATCAAATAAAAATTTTACACAAGTGTTATGAAATAGAGAAACAGCATTGCAATCACCAAGGATCAGAGCAAAATGTTATCCAATATTTTTCAACCCGACACTGTCTGAAGTGTCATACACTAAAATAAACTCACCCGATAACACAGAAATCAAACATTTTCAAGAAATTTTAACTCTAAATCTTGCCAGTTCGCAGTGCTAAAAAAAAATGTCAAAGTCTCACACCTAAAAAATCATCATCTCAAATCCAGTTCAATTTGAATTGTAAACATGTAAATAAAAGTTAAAGTTTTTCCAACAAGTCATTACACTGGACATACTGATCACAAAGGTCAATAAATAAAAATAACCTAGAACTAACTTAAAGTAGTAAAAGGTGATACGAGAAAAACAATTATAATTACAATATAAGTATCTAAATTCAAAACAAAAGTGTGTACTAGTGTTGTGTGTGAAGTTGTACTGTGTAATCTGTATTCGCAGAAAGTTAAGCTTTCCGAAAAACAAAGTTTCATAGATCAGCATCCTCTAGATCAAAAATACAAAATATCAGAAACACAAAAGTGCAAGGAGTCAACTTAACCCTACCTAATACTCCAAAAACTCACATATACAAACACCTGTATATTAAATCTGACTCGCAACTCCAAACATAAGGAGTTACCTTATACCAAAAGTGACCTAAAATACCCACAAATACTCAGTAGTATTCAAGTACTAATCTATACATAAAAACAACAAGTATCAACACGTGATTTAATAAGTGACGCTACCAAATTTTCCTACATCATTCATCCAGTAGAAAACAAACAGAAAAATTATCTCCAAAATTGTTCTAAGCATTGTTTTATCAGAACAAAGACCTCATAAATACTTATATAACATTTTAAATAAATCACAAACCACGCTGTAACTAGCTCAGAAATTGCTAAGTGCAAAAATGGAAGAGTCAATAGGTGAAAAGAAAATTTACAATATATTTCAACTTGAACAAAACTTTCAAAAAATGTATTATCAAGTAAGATTCTATGGAAAGTAAGAAATGAATTTATGTCTATCAGATATTTCGAGTCAAGGAAATCATTAAAGAAAAGATTAAAGAATGGAATCCGAGCAGTACACCAGTGTTAAAACATAAATTTTAATATTTATCTATATAAGTGTTTCCCTTTGAGACTCTTAAAACACATTTTGCAACATCTATAGAAAACGATGTATAACGTGATTTCACTTTCCAAATGTTGATAGTTTACTGAATTTGGGAAGGAGAGGTATTCAAAAAATAAAAAAATGGCTATAAACTTTATGAAAGATGATTTGTTCTCCTTAAATGTCAATAAACCTAAGTTATTTGAAATAATATTTTTTGAAAAAGAATGAGTATAAATAAAATATTATAAAAACTTCTATATCTGAACTTGTTTCCTACACAAAAAAAATAAGAATAAAGTATTTTTAATCCTTCAAGTTTTTTCCTTCTTGCGAGCATTTTGGCAATTATGGCGAGCCTGGCAAAAATCTGATAAGCTCAAGCATATATTTTTTTTCTGCAAGGATGCACATTGTAGTGGGAGAATCCAGCCAGGTTTGCATATTTGGCGAGTGACAATTAGAAGGAAGCAGAGCCCTCTATTGCTGACTAGATCAACTAAAGACACGATTGACAAAAGCAGTTTTTAAAAAAGTAAGGAATTTGATTTAATAAAATCGAAAAGTTGTGAATATATAATTCTCTTTTTTAGTGTGCTTACACTGTTATTTCAAGAGTGCAACTCAAAGAAAACTCGTTTATTTAGCTATAGGACTTGGCAACATATACAGCAATTCCTGGATTACCTGATTTCACTTTCCAAACGTAAACAAACGAGTACTTCTTTTTGTTGAGTCAAACATGAATCTCAGTCCGCTGCGAAATATTATCAAATCAATGAAAGAAGATGAATTCAATTTGTCAATGAATCAATTGAAAAAGTTTTGAAAGGCGTTCAGGAAGAAAGAGAGGTAATTTCATACGAGTCTTTCAGAGTGCGTATCTTCATGTGGACAATAAGAATGCTGATATTGAAAAGAACTGCCTTCTTTACTAATAAATTTAAAAAATTAGTTTATAGTATTATCTTTATATATCTTGCAACTAATTTAACACCTTTTATTCACTTTCATAATTGCGAATCGAGCAGACTTTTCTTAAAAATCCTCCAGTGGATTCGCGAGCGTTAGCGAGCAGGGGCAGAGATCTCCAGTTATTGTTATAAAATGTAATGTCGACTCAATTCTGTTAGGTACCACAACAGGTATGGATTTTTCCATAAGCGTCCGATTGGTAGGCACTCCTATACGCCACGCTATTTATTCGTTGACTATGTATTTTTTTTAAACGCCATAGATCTTTTCACCCACAACCACATTGTGCTAAACATGATAAATACCTCGAACATTGTAGGATTTCTTAATCGATCAGATTAATCTATATGTATTAAAAAAGAAAAAGTTCAACATCGTCAACTCAAAATATTTATATAATCACTAACTAAGCTTCAAATTAAAAGTCTTCTTAGTTTAAATTATGTCATTAAATGAAATTTGCTTTAAATTAAAGCGATTTAATTAATTACAAATTTTATTACCCTTTCGAATCATTAAGAAACATATTTCTTAATTAAAGCTGACTTAGATCTTTACAAAAACTTCGGCCAACAAAAATTTTGTTAATTACTACTTACTTAGATTTAAGTCCATTAATATATTAGAAATCTATTTAATATATTAAATCCACTTAATACATAAGAAATTTGTTTTATTTTCGTTATTTTCTAGCAATGGATTTTATTACCGTAAAATTTGTGCGAAATTTTGAAAGAGTTTAATATTTTCACGATGCATGCTATGCCATCACAAAGGAATTGAACTCTAAGGAGGCGCACATCAAAGAGCACCTGCCTTTACACCCGTCTCTTTTGAAATAATTATCATTATTTTCTATATAAAAGTCTTCTTAAACATTTGTTTTAACCCGTGTTTTGAATTTAACTTCATCTATCTCCAAACCGAAATGATAAATAGAAGTGATAATATTGCAGCTCAGATTTTAGGAGAGGAAATTAAGAAAATCGACCGGAGTCAGGTACGAACTACATGAAGGATTTATAGCTGATACTTTATTTCAAGCAAAGTATTAAGTACTAGTATTGTTAGGATAAAGGCGTTCATTGTCGTCATGTACAAATCGTGCAGTTTTCAAAATTATCACTAGTGCTTATCTCATGGCAGCTCGTCCATTAATTTTGTTAAATATGCCTGGTTGCGTTTCGCACAAATGTGGTTGCTGCGGGGCTAACTGGAAGAAACAAGAAAGAGGACCTTTTTATACACGAACCCATCGAAAGTGTACCCTCTCTACTTCGTTAAATCTTTCTTCAATTTCTCTCATAGGTTGTTTACGGATTTGAATTTCCTCTAATATTGCTTCAATAGAAAAATGTCTGGCTTATTGATATTCGTTTCCTTTTACCGTACCGGGATGTACCGTACATTCAAGTTTAAACCATGTTATTATTATGCCATATTGATACTTTCCCAATAACATCCATCCCTATATCAGATATTAATAATAATAACCCAATCTAAGAAATTTTAACTTTAAAGTTACGACAATTCATCTATATCAAATGACATAAATAGAAGGGGCACCGCCCCGTGACCGCACAACAACGAGGTCTTACGCGGTGGCTTGGAGCGGGCCTGCAAAATCATACGCAAAAGTTCCACCACGGCCCAACGAATCTGGCCCAACATAGTTCACGGGGAATCAAGATCCCATAGACGAGACACCAGGGACACGTTATGTCGAGACAGTCACGTGATCGTAGTCATCATCCTATGTGAAGAAGACGGGCGTAGCCCATTGCGCATCCCGGAGGAGGCGAATTACTCGGGAACTTTAGTGAAGTGAGTGAACACCCCACGGCACCAATCATTTGATAACCCTCTGCCGAGTCGAACTCGACGCACCTTCCGAAGAAGGCGACTTACCGGGCGCCTTTGTGAAGTGAGCCAACACCCCACGACGCCAATCATTTGAAACCTTAAGCCGTCATCCTATTCAATGCCTTTGAAGAAACGGCCAAAACATCCTAACTCTCCTTCCAATCTCGCCCAACACGGGCAAATTACAATCCCGCACTACCGAACTAAGATCTAAAGGGTTGAACCTGAGTCGGGCTCTCAGGTTCATTGTGAGCGGACAACTCACAACGTAGTGCTTCGCATCTCCCAATACCCCGCAGGCTCAGCGGTCATCAATTCCAATACCGAATCGGAATAAATGCGCCGGGAATCTGCCGTGGCCAGTGAACAGTTCCGCGATCGCACCCCAGAAATGAGTCTTAAGAGACACATTCGGGATGATTGACCACGTGAACCTGCTCTTGTTAGGAGTAAAATCCCAGTGGTCCTGCCACGCCTGAATCATAATGCGTCTGAGCTTACACTTAAACCTGCTGCTGGAAACAGGTAGATTAACACTGACTGATGGATTGTCAGTCGCCGCCTTCGATTCGCCGTCGCCTAACTCGTTACCGTGATCCGACGTGGGTCTCAACCCAGTGTCAGTACTAACTTGTTTTTGCCAGCCTAGATGTAAAAATCCAAGCTATAAATTAAAAAGAAAAATGTATCCTGAAGTCATCGTTGCGAAGTCATTGTTTTAATTACTTTAAATAAAAAATTTTTATTTTAAAATAGTGGTAAGCTATTAATAGTGAAAATACTGGTATTTATATAAACACTTCTGAATATTTGATATTAAATATATGAATCTGAAAGGTCTCAACATTATTCGAAACAATTTGCATGTTGCATTAACTGTAATTCCACAGTCATGTCAATACATTCACTCTGTCTAACAAATATAAAGAATTAAGAAATGTCCTTAAAGATATTTGCGTGTTCATGTGGAAATCATTTTAAACTCGTTTAATGAGACGCAAATACACACTTGAATATATTTATCCATTTCAAGGCCTAGGGAGTACTTTCATAAATTGTAATTTTGGTGTGCATTTGGAGTATTATGGACCGTTAATCGAGAACAGCGATTCAACAATTTTAATTTTAAATGTTTGGAGAAGGACAGTAAAATACATTCCAAGCATTTAAATTGTGTAAAAAGAAATAAATACAAATAATATCTCAAAAAACAGAATGAGTTATAGAACTCATCATAACAAGGGATATATGCTTTGGAAAAACTAAATAAATGAATCCGAAATAAGGTAAATTAACAATTTTTAACACAGAGGCTGTATTTCAACCTTTGAGAAATTTCTTTTATAGTTCCGTTTGTTTCTGAGTTAAAATGAAGTCACTGATAAGATCAGGAACCGTGACAAGATGCAAGGCGGGGGGAGGGGGCAAATATCGCCCAACACGGTTTCTTTTTTTTTAAGTGGTATACGATGACTACAACCGGAACTAAACAATTTTCCCTTCTGTGATTGTTTGCGGAAGGCGTTTGAACCTGTGTTGATTTTTCTTTTTCTGAGAATTTTTGCTGATTTTCTTTTCAGGTCACTATGTTTCATTACTTTTAGTTAATTTTAAGTCATAATGTTTTACGAATTCAGGCAGTGATATTATTTCTAATGGCCTACATTTTGTGTTTATTTTTTTGTTGGTGATCCGATTTCGAATGGGAATGCCTCCATGTTTGAGAATTCGGTTGAGTTTTCCCATTATCTCCCACTTGGGTATATCCTTTATCTCCCTTGTCTTTTCAGGGACACTACGTGAACAAAATATTTTTATATAGTACTTGGATGGTATCTTCAAGGCATCATATTCGCACAGCTTTTGGTGAATATAATATTTAATATGAAAACGCAGATCACGTTATGCCTCATTAGAACATTGTTCAAACGTCCTTCAAGTAGGAAAACCCAGTACCAAGTGTAGAGTGGAGCATTAACGACGTTTCGGGACTGCTTTTTTACGAGAAGTAAACACGAAAAATTTTTAGAACCTCCTTAGAAACAAAGCGAATTTTGACGCCCACGTTAAAGCGTTTCGGCACTGCCATTTTCGTTTTGACTGCCCAATCCGTTTAGAGTGATGTGATTATCAATCCATCTTCCGAAAAGCTTTGTCGCCTTAGGTTTTGAACAGATAAAGCGACGTGATGTGTTGTCGCGTCTTGCATAAAGATGGTGGTGTCCTGATTATTTGTGGTTTGTATTTATTTTTTCCACATGTTTTTGCAAAATATTCTCCATTTGAACTCATTAAGTCCTTTCTGTTATATTATTTAAGTTATATTAATATATGTTATGTATAATAAATTCATGTACAGGAGAAGATTAAAAATCTCCTTTTTAATTTGTATCGTCCTGTACCTAGAGTACCCCACCAGGCACTTTTCATGTTTACCACATTATAAAACAATACTCAGTTGACACTTTAACGGGAGAAACGATGTTAAATTTTTCTGGAACTGACATTATTTATCGCTTTTAGTCTTGTAATATCGATTATAAAACACCATCATTTTTTATTGCCCACGCCGACCCTGCTTCAGCGCAGGTGTAAAGCCTGTCACGAGTCGGTGGGTGGCAAATTTTAAAATTATAAGCCTAATACAATACAATATACTATAAGTATACGATACAATAAAGTAATATAATTCAATATAGATATTACAACACAAAATACAAATGTCATTATAAGAACAATAAAATATAAAAAATCATAATAAATAATAACGAACATAAATAATAAATAAATGCAAATATATGTAATGACTAAATAAATAGAGAAAAATATAAGCAAAATTTGAAAAATTAATAAAATGCAATAAATAGAATAATAAACTCAACTAAACCAAACATCCAACCTCGAAGTCTATTATCTATCACCGGGGTCATATAATTAGATAAAAACACGATAAATAAATGTACACTTCTTTTGCATGATTTCATGATAAAAAAATAGCTGATCTCTCACGATCATAATAATTTTTAAATGAAAGGTTTTGAATGAATAGAAACGATGGAAACTGCGCTGCGTGGCATTTATTAAAGAGCATAGAAATATAGAATCAATCTAGGAAAAATATTACAGTTATGATTTCCATTTAAAAAATAATGGAATTAAAAAAAAGAAAACATTCGAAGGAGATAAAGTTTCTTCGCAAAACGGGAAATGTTTAATCAAAAGTGGGAGACCGTACATTGATAAGGAAAAGAAAATATTTCAACACCTGAAGAAACGCTAGATGAATTCTTTTTCGAGGCATCACTCACTTCTTCAGTGTTTTCGAACACTTAACATTCTCTTTCAACAAAATAATTTATTTTTAGTATTCAAATTACAGAATCCTCTGTTGTTTTGAAAAATGAAAAGTCGGGAATAATTTTTTATCACAAATTTTTTAAAATTACACGTTCATAATACTTAAACCTGCAATATACTATTTTTTTAATTTTCAAAAATGCTGCTTAAGCAAATATAAGTGAGTGTAAAGAAACAGGAAGAAAATCAAAATTTACTTTTGAATTGTATTCTAATTAAAATTAATTCATTTTAAAACATGAACTGTTAAAGTCAAAATTTATTTACTAGAAAATTTCATTTTTCTTGTTAAAAATAATAAGTAAATACTTTTATCCATCGATTATTAAATTATTCAAAACTAATTTTTTAGAAAAGAAGAGACAGTAGTGATACAAATTTGGATCCCTGCTCAGTCTACGATGATATCGTATTCTTAAAAACAATAGCTTTTATTTATGTCATTATGCCACATCATTACATTTACCACGATTTCAAGCCAATTTACATACATTCATTAAATTTGAAATAAATGTGGCCTTCTTCCAATGAATAATTGTTCAGTTTATTCTTTCAAAAGATAAAAATTGTTTTCAAATGAAAATCTCCGTTACGCAATCAAAGAACAACAATATAAAACCTTTTGAGGAGAAAATGATTGTTGGTTCTTTTAGACAATTTTGTTGATGCCATCTGAAAATATTTGTTTGCAAAGCACTCATAGCGAGACTATGTCTTTCGAAGTCGAAGGAAGAGTGTTTCCTTACGATATTTATTTATTGTACTGAATTGTAACTTTTACTACACGCACAAGCTTGGTATCGTTACTAATGCTAAAACAAAAAGCAAATTAGACAGTTTTACCAGCGAAAATATGTAAAAAAAACTTTTAAAGAAACATCAAGAACAAAGTGAAAAACAATAAACCAAAGAAAATGATGAGGAAAAACGAAAACTAGATGTGGTTGTAATACAGGAGGAATTTTTCAAGTGCTCTCAGCTTAATCTTGGCATCGAAATTTAACAGGCTTTGAAGAGATGTATCAGAGTAAACAGGATGCAAATCTGGAATTTCTTTTGAGAGCTGCAGTCGTGGATCGCGGAATCTTGGACAATGAGGAAGGAAGTGCGATAGCTTCAGAAACTTTTATCCTAAAAGTATGGAATTTTAGACCTTATACTCATCCTTAAGTCTATATCTTTCTTTCATCTTCAATGATGCCTGATTCAATGCGTAGCAATTTTTTCTCTGAATTCTACTATTTATAAAAAAATTTATTTTTTTATAGCTGTAACAAGTTTCAAACAACTAAATGTATTTCAAGTTTTCACTCGGAAAAGTGTCAATGAGCAATTGGATAAACGCATTATTATAATTGTACCGTCGCGGAAAAAGAGGAGCAACCCAGCATTATTCCGCCGTTGCTCATTGCTTCTTAAAACTAAAGATACCTTTTTACAGGAAATAACGTATGCTAAAAAATTCTAAGGCTGAAAGTTTCATAAGGGATCGTCTACATAATTAAAATTCCATTAACTTCAAAATTTTCAATGGCAACACCCTTTTTTGATGCCATAACTAAATTTCTTATAAAAAAATACCCAAAGAAATGAATTTTTGTTAATATATCATTAATAGATTGCAAGATATTTGACATTTTCTGTTCTCGACGTAAAAGGGGTCGTCTCCACATTTAGATTAAGAGGTTCTCTGCTTGCGTTTAAATGTCGGGAGTAACATTTTAAATTATTTCGCACTTTAAATGTTATTTTCAAAGTAATAATCTACATTTTACAATCGGTAAAACTTGATGCGTAAATAAATAAATAGTGTAATAATACGCCACTTTAAATTATAGATTTTAATATATATATATATATGTATAAATACTTAAAAGTTTATATATTAAGATTTGATAAAATAAAGTGGTAAAATGATTATATTTAATAATGAAAACGGTTTCGAAATACATGCCGGCCCGAAGTGCATAGAATTACAGAGCAAATAGAAAAAGTAATATAACTTCAAAACTATTCATATGAATAAGCTGAAATTTTGCATGGGCTTATGAAATAGACATCTGCATCAATTACTGCTAAAATTTATAAGAGTTGAAATTGAAAAATATTTGAGTATCAAATATCAGAAAATGTGCTCCAAATTATTTTTAAATCAAAAGTATAATTACAGGATGTGTGGAATACTTCAAACTATTACAAGAAAAAAATCTAGGTCAAAATTTATATTAATTCTCAAGATATCAATAAAAATTCAAAATTTTACTTTAGCATTAAGGGCTTAAAATTTTATTTGGTTATAATTTCAAAAGTGATTGGGCTTGGATAATGAACTTTGGTATCCATAACATTTCAAGCAGTTTTGAAATCCGTTGATAAGAATGTGTGTTCCCATTGGAAATTTTGAAGTTAGTGCAATTATAAGTATGTAGACGACCCCTTTTGGAATTTTTAGACATTGAATATATTAGTAGACGTTATTTCCTGCAAAATTGGTACCTTTTGTTTTAAGATAAAATGAACAGCGGCGGAATAATGCTGGGTGGCTCCTTTTTTTCCGCGACTGTACATAATTTTTCCCTACACGTGAGGGGTAATGTTCAAGCTTCATACATGCATTCAGTCATTACGTCAGAGGTGAATTATCTTATGGATGATTCTCGGATTCCGAAACTCTCTGCGCTTTTGCGCATGCATCAATTTCACCAAAATAGAGGTGAAGTGAGAAATGGAGGGGGAGATATTTACTTTTTAGTTAGCGTTACCTAACTAAAATACTCCGGAAATGCTGTCATCTTACACATTGCCTTCACCCCTTTCCGAAGTAAAATCGCCAAAATATGCAAGTCTTGGCATTTTGAAACGATCAGTAAGTTTCAATTTTAACATTTTACAGAACAGCCAAAAGAATTTCCAAAGCGCAATGTTTAGCATACTGTATTTTATTTTTTGAGAGCGAGTTTTTCCCCCGGCTGCAGCTACGACATCTTACCCATCCGAAAATGCGGTCAGATTAAGGGAAATACGATGAAAACATCAAAATCAGGGAAAATGGACTTAACGATTGGTTACCTCTGAGATACAGAAGTAAAAATGCATTTATTAAAAATGCATATAATGTTTTCCTCATTGTGAAAGCTCGGTCTATTATTAACTTTGTAAATATGGCATTTTTTTGTTTGTTTAACTTCATTTCAAAATAAAGTTACCTTCAATTGAAATTTTATTGAAGGAAATCGAAATATATTTTTGGATAAATATTCTTTCCTCTTTGAAGTATTTGGTAATAAATTCGATAAAGATGTAATATTTATCTGCGAAGGCCACAACTCAGATTTCAATCATATAGCTCTTTACGCGGTTAATTTATCGCCCTCTCACGCACATGAACAGACAAATTTAATTCGAAAATATTTTTTTCGAATTCAGAGAGTGAACCATTAGTTGCCCACTTTAAAAAAACCTTTGATAATATTATTAAAAATAACCTGATGAAAAATTATTTCTTCCTAATTTAAAGTCTTTACTGAATTAAAATTCCTAATATATATTTTAAAACATTGAAATATACTAATGGGATTGCGCTTTTCAAGGAGAATGTGTAAAATATCTGATAATTTCTTATTTATTTCTGGTATTCAAACTTCGGTTTTACACTCTTACATTTATTTTAACTATTCCTAAGTGGCACTTAATAAAAGGCCGTAACGTTTAATTTATATATGGTTTTACAAATTTATTAGAAAAATCAGTACGCAGAAATAAAACGCTGTATGATAAAACATGCGATATCTGACATTAATTTAATTAATGGCAATTTCTAAAGTAACTTTTAGACAGAAATTATGGGAAAGTTACCATATAAAACAATTCGTATTTGGAGATCTAAAGTAACTTTGAAGTAAGCAGTTCAAAGTACTTGTATTTTTGGCTTGTTGTTCTATCTCTTTCCATGCAACTAAACTTTGATGCCAACGAAAAAAAAATAAACATCTTATTGCCAAATGCTGTTGATGCTCTTATTACCAAATATCTGCTAAGAAAATACCTTTGTAAATATTGCAATTTCTTCTGTAGTTTCATTGTACACTGAAAGAAAACGAGTAAGTGATTGGAAGGATTTGGTTCAAAATATACTTCAAATCTAAAATTTTTGGTGAAAACATAACAAATTTCCTCCTAGCTTTGTTTTAAGCAGAACATTCACGTACGCGCCGTTCCACTCCATTTAGCACACATCACTCTAAAACCCTTCGTCAATGCAGAAATCCGATGAGCATTAACGTATACCCCAGAAAAGTTAGTAAGTCCAATTTCCAAGTCTAGGACGGCGCGGTCCGACCCATGAATGAACCACCTAAATTGATGTGCTAAAAATTGGTACTTTCTGGTGCGAAATCCTCCAAGTGGCTTGGACCACCTCCCTCTTGAATATCCAGCTTTAGAGTTGCAGTAGATCCTCGATTATCCGGCTCTGTATCAACCGACGTCTCTTTAAACCAAACCGGTGCAAAAAAAATCGAACTGTACTTTTCATTATTTTTAATAAATTCAAAGATATTTTCTTTATAGTGTATCAAAGTCAGAATTGGAGGCAAATTTTACGATACGAAGGAGTGTAAAAGGTTAATGGAAGGTGAACACTATATAACTCGAAAAGTTATATATGGAAAAAGATAAAAAAACACAGTAACATTATTAAAAAATGTCAATAGTGAAGAAGGTAAATTCCGCGCATTTTCATGTAAAAATAGCAATTCAGATATGTCGGAAAGTTTTGCGTTGCTGAGCGGGGGAAAATTTTCTTTTGACAACATTCTTCCAGAATCAATCAGAAAATACAATGGAAAAATTAAAAAATGCAACATTCAGGATTCCTCTTTTCAAAGCTAATTAATGTTTCGAAAAATGCATGTAAGAAATTTGATACCTAACAAAATAGATATTTAAAATGTTAATACTATGCAGTTCTCGCGGGATTATTTATATAATTTCGAATAAACAATCTTGAACAGCCTTGTTAATGGAAAAAAAGATACAATTTGAAATTCAGTCTCATCTTACCGAGTTTTTTTTTTATCCAGTGTGATTATGGTCCCTGTCAGCGTAGATAATCGATATCGGACTGTCTTTCAGAGAAGTCTCGTACATGAACAATGTGAAACTGTGGAATTTCCAAATATTACATGTTTTTATTAAACTCATGCAATTTCATGTTTTTAAGAAATTTTGTAATCTATTTTTGACTCAATTACTTATGGACTTGTATTTTAAAAATTTGTTCACTTGCATATTCTCGTTGGCATTCCAATATTTTGATAGTATCAGAATTTAATTATCACTTAATCGGTTAATTCAAATAAATTTTATTCTAATACTAGTGGCTCCACCTAGCTGTGAATTTAAGAAAATTAGATTTCGAGATCGTTTAATTTATACAATAATAAAAAAATATTTTAAAGACTAAAATTAAAAAATAATTCAAATAACACAGACACTCAGACATGATTGTCTGTCACTTTGTGGCTGGTGCATTGCTCTCGTGAGGATGCTATAATTTGTAATACCTCACTGCACATTGGTGCTTTTCTCAATAACTTAGATTAAAATTTTTTAAAATTAAATATGAATAATTTAATAATTAATAAAAAATTAATAATTGGATTTTTGAAGATGCAGGTAAATTTATATGAAAGAAATTCTAACTAAACAGTTTCTAATAATAAAATTTTTCACTTCCTATGCATATTTATCCGACAAATGTTTCCACATAACAATTATTTCTTTTATGTATATTTAGTGTACGGGAAACTAAAAATTGTTAGCAAGATGTCGTAAATAATTTTCTAAGATCTGATTATTCATAGTTTAACAGATTCTTGCAATTTTTATTCGTATTATTGTGATATTTTCTCTCTTGGAATGATGACACCAGATTTTTAAAAAATATATGGATATACACACATATATAAACAAGACAGAACAAAACACCTTAAAAAATTAGCAGTATGTTGCACTGACAAAATCAGAGCTATTTCAAAAAAAGGACCAAGAACTGGCCAGACATATCACCTCTTCCTCGTTTCAGGACGCCGAATTTTTTCGTGTTTACAAAAAGCAACCCATCACCTTGGAAGGAAAGTGCCAAGCGTTCTCTCGACCATCGCCAACGGTAGCCAAAAACTATAATAATCATTATCTAGTACACATGGTATTGCTCCAGATGAACAGGTCCCATGACATTTATTATTAAAAAATTAATTATTTAACTAATTGTCACAAACCTTTCACTAAAATCTTTCTTGAACTTCAGTATATCAATCGGGGGAGGGACCACCGCGAGTTCACCGTTGAGAGTTTGCTTTATAAGTAAGCAAACTCTCGCCAACCAGATGGTACAATAAAGGCGGTGGTGCTCTTTGGGCCTACTCCGATGACAGGTCTTATCCCGGTAAAACGGAGCGTTGTTGTACGAGCCGCTCGTAATGGAAGCTATAATGCAGGAACCACAGTGCCTGATTACACTGTCGTGGCGGCCGGCCATTCAGGTGGATGCTAAGGCAGGGCGGGTTGATGTTCCTTGTGGCTTATGCTTCAGCATTTCTGAGCAAAAGTTTAAGGACTTAAGCATAACAAGTGTTACAGTTATTACGTATTAAATCAGCTTTTGACAGGGACATACGTAAAAATATCTCACTCGACGGAATGCCAACGCCCATCTAATTAAAAGTATTTTTTAAAAATGTATTCAATAATTTGATATAAAAAATACTCTTTTATAAAATACTCAAAATCCTGTTAATTTCTGGGCCTTTCTCTTTAATTAAAATTAGAATATCTGTTGCGCCAAACAAATTTTAAATTTACTAGGTACATACTCGAAAAGTTGCAGACTGGACTAAATTATTTTTAAGAAAATCACCGAAATCTAATGTTTTCCCTTAAGTTACCAATAATTTAAAACAATTATACAAAATTTTATTAAGTATTAGAAACGGTAACTCGGAGGCAAATAAATATAATGCCTTGAAATATCTATTATATTCTTATTCCATATGAATGACAGCACAAATAATACGATAATCTTTTCTGTGTGTGGAAATATAGTTTTTAATTAATAAAAAAATTAATTTATTGTCGTGAAACTTGCACTAAAACTTTCCTTATTCAAGCATTTGTGAGCAAAATTTGGAGAAAATCTGTTTAGAAATTTGTATTTCAATCGCATATAAGCTATTTATTCATTTCACTTTTTTATAAAAGTCTTACACGTGCTTCATCAGAAAAATACTGTGAGACCTGAATGATTTTTTTCGCTACTCTAAGATGTGGTGATATTTTTCGCTGGACACCAACAGAAGTTGTACAAGGGGCTTGAAAAATAAACGCAGACTACTCGCAAAGAACTGCTGATCTGTAGCAATTCCACAAGGTGAAGCGAACAAAGTGTATCCATTAGCATGTATTGAGAAGAAGGAAGAAAAGTGAGAAAGGAATCAGAATTTTCCATTTATTCGAGAATTTTCCTTTGGCCAAGAATCTTTTTTTCTCCTATTTCGCGTCTTCATTCGAACTTTGTTACCCAGTCGAAGTTAATTTGTTTTTCAGTGAAAATAACCTAAATTAAAATCGTCTAGATTGTTTAATGAATTTATAATTGAGGTTTGATTGGATATTTTTTCGAATTGAGTTATTTTACAAAGTATTTCGCTTAAATAGAATTACTATCTTTGAGCATAATATAACTTTGAATTTTACAATAAAAGACATTCTTATCATGCACTACACAAGTTTGTGTTTTTCAGTAAAAAGTTATAAAATCAAGTACTACAAAACTTTGTATTTTTCATTAAAAGGTATTCTGATCACGTACTGGCGAAAAAATTTATTTTTTATGAAATTTGTGTAAACCTGTGTAAATGAGTGTAAGAAATGCGAGAAAATGATTTAAAATTTTTACTGTTCCTTGAAAAAACAATTGTCTGCTATCAGCTTAGAAAACGCTCATATCGCTTAAAGTAATACAACATTCATTTTACAATCAGATCTTGTCTATGTATACTCAAGAACACTTTAAAGAATTCTACAATTGTGGGTGTTAACGTGCCCATTGAAGCAAAAGTGGGCTTCCTCACTCCACAGAATATTCCATGGCCAAGTGACATCAACCACCATTGGAGCAAAGAACTAAAGTGCAAAAGATGCACGGATCTCTGAGTCCCCGTCCTGCATTAGGTACACAGGCTTTATTTTGTAGGGATAAAAATTTGAAATCCGCAGTAAGACTTTTTGTACAGTGGAATACGGCATATCCAATACACGGGAAACAACTGGCACACTCACACTACCATGCGGCGACTGACTGCTGGAATCAACGACCGCGATAGCCAAATCTTCTACGCTAGAAGACGGAATTTGCTTTCGTCCTCTACCTGGAAGAATGTCAAGTCGCCCAGTTGTTTCAAATTTCTGTATCATCTTGCGTAGTGCACATGGAGACATTAGGCCTCTTCATATCTGCTTCATACGACGGGATTCTTTTACAGCTCCAACGGAGTTCTGCTGGTTCAGGAAGAACAATTTTGCCAGTATCGCATTTTCTTGCAACGTCGGCATGATGCGCAAAGTAGTAACTCTTGCTCGTACAGAATCCATCTTCCTTTCATCCAAAGAATAATGCTGATAACGCATATGATGTTTCACATTTTCCATATATGCAAATAAATACCATTGGTGTTATGGCGCCATCTATTGGTAAATTTCGGTACTAATATTGTTTCTTTAATAAATGTCAAGCGCATCATTTGAATTAACTGTAGTTCAAATTTTATCTCATTTGGACCAATAGAACACATTCTACAGCCCTCTGAAGTGGGAAACTTATTTCTTACTAACACTGTATGTTACTGAATTTGAGAAGAAAAGAGATTCAGAAATAAAAAAAGACTATAAACTTCATAAAAAATTATTTGTTCTCTAGAAATGCAAAGAAACCTAAATTATTTGAAATAATATTCTTGAAAACAATGAGTTTTAGTTAAGCATTTTTAAAACTTCTAAATATAAACTCATATTCTACACAAAAAATAAGAATAAGGTATTTTTAATGCTTAAGCGTTTTATCAGAAAACGCGTTTCTTTAGCTATAGGACTTGGCAACATCTACAGAAACTGATGGAACACGTGATTTCACTTTCCAAACGTAAACAAAGGAGTGCTTCTTTTTCATGATTCAAACATGAATATCAACCCTGCATTTAAAAATTATCAAAACAATGAAAGAAGATAAATCCAACATGACAATGAATCAATGGAAGAAAGTTTTGAAAGACGTTCAGGAAGAAGGACAAGTAATTTGTTTCAAGATAATCAGCATGTTTGCCTTCATTTCGACGATCCGAGTGTTGATATAGAAGAGAACTGCCTTCTTTGCTAATAAATTTAAATACTTTTTAGAATTCTTTTTAAATAACCTGAAACTCGAATTAACAAATATTTTTTTCACTTTCATATTTGAGAAGCCAGCAGAGTTTGCATAACAGTCCTCCTGGGAGTTGGCGAGCGATAGGGAGCATGGGGAGAGCTCTCTAGATATTGTTATAAAAGAGAATGTCGAAGGAATTCAGTTAAAAACCACAACAGGTATTGATTTTTCCTTAAGCGTCCGCTTGGTAGGCACTCCTATGCACCTCACTTCTTTTTCCGTTGCCCACGTATTTTTTATACACGCCACGGATCTTTTTACACAGAACAACATTCTACTAAATATATAATAAACCGCGAACAATATAGGATTTTCTAATCGATCAGATTAAAATATATGTACTAAAGTAGCAAACTTTTCAACATCGTGAACTCAAATTATTAAAATAATCGCTAACTAAGCTTCAAAATAAAAGACTTTTTAGTTAAAATTATTCCATGAAGGGAAATTTGCTTTAAATAAAGCGTTTTAATTAATTACTAAATTTTATTATACTTTCGAATCATTAGGGAACATGTTTCTTAATTAAAGATGACTTAGATTTTTCTAAAAACCTCGGCCTACAAAAATATAGTTAATTACTACTTACTTAGATTTAAGTCCATTAACATAATTTAAATCCACTTAATATATTAGAAATTTGTTTTAATTTCGTTATGTTCAAGCTCATAATTTCAAACAGTGAATTACACTGACTCAAAATTGTTGTAATATTTTGAAAGAGTTATTCAGTTTATACAACTTTCTCTTTCGAAATAATTACCATCATCTTCTGTATAAAGGTCTTCTTAAACATGTGATTTAACTCATCTTCCGTGTTTCTCTTTATATATCTTTTTCAAAACGAAATGATAATTAGATGTGGTAGTCTTTGAACTCAGATTTTAGAATGGGAAATTCGTACGAAGTTTAATTCGAGGTACATGGAGCATTTATACTTCATACTTTATTTATTTCAAGCAAAGTGTTTTGTATGTGTGTTGTTAGGATAAAGGCGTACATTGTCGTAATGTTGTACAAATCGTGCAGAGTATCCAAAATTATCAATTAATACTAACCTCAGGGATAGCTCGTCCATTAAGGTTGCAGCACTCCCTGGAAATTATTTTAAAAGCCCCTTTCTCTCATTCAATTTAAGAATGCTTGGTTTGCGTACCACAGAGCTCTGGTTGTTTCGGGGCCAATTAAAAGAAAAGATGTCTTTTTTTCTCTCATCCATCGAATGTTTACCCTCGATTCTTCGTTACGTTTTCCTTCAATTTCCCTCATAGGTTTTTTTTGGGTTTCTGTTTCATTTAATGTTGTTTCAATATAAACATGTCTGGTTTATTGATATTCTTTATCTTTTAACTTACCGGGATGTACCGTACAATTAAGTTTTAACCCTGTTATTATTATTTTTATTATTTTATGTTCATATTTTTCCAATAACCACCATTCCGATATCGGTCATTATTAATAATAATCTAATCTTAGAACTTTTAAGCTTCTATAATTCATCCATATCAAATGGCAATACTAATCTGTTTCCACCAGCCTGGATATAAAAATCCAAACTATAAATAAAAGACAAGTCCCAATATATCAAGCCACTATTTTAAAAATATTAAATAGAAATTTTCGTATTAAAATAGTGGTACGGTATTAATAGTGGTAATTATATAAATACTTCTGAATATTTCATTTTAAGTATATGAATCTGACATATCTCAACACTATTCGAAATCAACTGCACTTTGCATTAACTACGATTCTGAATTCAGGTCAATCCATTTACTCTGCTTGCAATCATACAGAGTTAAGCAAGATCCTTAAAGACATTTGTATGTTCAATTTGAAATCAAATTCACGTTCAAATAATACATGCTTTACCACTCCTTCAACAAACTCAATTAGAATACCACAATCTAGAGCGAAAATATAATTAAACATCAAATTAAAAAAGAATTGAATTGGCTTTTCGGTGTTATAAATGCTTTTATACACAAATTTACAATGTTTTCTGATTGTATATGATTGATGATGTTTTAAACACTGTCTAATAATGGCTCGGATTATAGAGTTTATTACTTATTATTTCAAAAATTTTCTTTTTTTTTATTCTTATACCATTTTTATCAAAATTAAATTTCCTTTCAAATTGTAATAACGGACGGCTTGGGTAATAAAAAAATACATTGAAACAACAACTTCGAATTAATATTTGAGCAAGAGCAGCTAAAAACTACATTCATTTACGGTTCTCTGAACTTTAAATTTCATTTACGCACTGGAAACATATAACTTTGAATTTATGCATCTATGATCTTTCTTACTATTTCATATTTGATGAATCTCTATTTCATCTTTGATTTTAGAACAAAATAAGCGAAAAATTCATTTTTTCATGACATTTTACTTAATTCATACTAGTATGTTTTGAGTTTCCACATTTTTTTTCAAAAATGACAGTTTATTAAGTTAAAAACAATTCAAAGCGAAAATAACTTCGTCGGATAAATAGATTTACTTACAAATTATTATTATATTATTATTAACATTAAAAAAACAATAACAGCTATTTCTAGCATCCTAAATATGTTGCATTTTTTGATATAATTGAATTTTAAGTCATAGGCGAACCAGCTGGACGCCGAAGGCGGCTTTTACAAAATAAATTTATATTATAAAAATACAGAGCATATTAGTAATTGGCCGAAGTATTCCGTCTTCTAAACCAAATAGAAAAGATTTTATTAAAATTAAATTATAACGGAAATACATAAAGTGGAACTAGGGCACCACAGAAAAAATATATATAAAAAAACATTAAAGAAAGGCCAATAAACGAGATCCAACCAACCAGCCATGACATCCCAAAATTAAAAACCCAAAGTCAGTCTCCACAATCCGTTATTTGATTGCAAATTTACCTTGAAATTTTACAACACCATCTGATCTTGAACAAGGACCCATTACTTTTTAAAACATTCATAAAGCATTTATTTTAATTATCCAATGAGGACTTTGTTAAGTGTAAATCCGCTGTAAATCTACATTCAAAAATATAATGGTCGACATCACCAATGACACCACATAAATATAATGGAGTGGAGGAAATATTAAAACGATGGAGGAACGCTGTAAATGCACCATGACTTGTGACTAAGTAAACCAAATACTTATTAAGAGTCAATACATCAAGATCAGGAGTTATTATTGGTGTGAGGACTACATGCCAAGTTTCATTCATTTAGCTCGCTTTGTTTTTCACTTATTTTCAGGAAAGTCTCCTGAATAGCCGATAAGGAACTGTAGAACCTCCACCCGTTTTAGAATCTTAATTTAATTTGAATTGTTTAATTTTTTATAAATGTAAGTATAAAAGTATAAAATAATTAAAGCTAGTATAGTATTTCTGATATCAGCAGACCTCACGTCCAAAAAAATTTTTTGATCTGCTATTCAACGCAGTCTTTCAAGGTTTTGCCAATTTTCGCTTTTCGAATACGAGTTATTTGCACAAGTATCTAATTTTATCAGATTAAAAAAATTACAATTAAATGTCTTTCGCTGCTGTTGTTATTTTCAGAGGCATTTTGAATGGAGCCCTGTTTGGCTAGAATCGTCCAAAAATTCTGAGAAGTACGTGATATGAAAACATAAAAATGTTCATCGTCTTTAAAGGAAATCAAAAAATAAAAATCTTTACACATACGTCGTTTATAATTCCTTCAAGGAAATTTCATGCCAAATTTGAAAAAAAATGACGAAGGTGTTTGATCTTAAGGTACAAACAGATAATTCAGTGTCCCATTACGCGTTTTCAGTTTTGAGGGCAAACGCTGGGGAAACTTAAACCTAATCTGACCATATGTCCTGTTTGAACAGAACAGCCCGTCTGTAGGTAGCCTCTCCAGTTGTGCGAAAGCGCAGCTTCTGAAGGCCTAAATGTCCCGTTTTTAGAAAGAGAGAAACAGACAGTCACAATATTTTTTTTAAAAATTAGTTCAAAATAAGGCACCTAAAATTAATACATGTCCTGTTTGGAGGGACAAAAATTGTCAAGTTAGGCATAACTCTCCTCATAAATAGAAATAAGCCTCTTTAAAAAACTCAATTTTTTTTTCTTTTCCGATTTCCTTCCACTGCGGGTGCTCAGTTTTGTTCATGCCAACCATATTAAGGGAAGACACAGTTACGAAATGAGTACTTTCGATATTGTGAAAGTAGATATTTATTAAAATCTGGAGGTGAAATTTTTCCGCTATAAAAATCTTTCTCTTGAGTATTCATCGTGTACCGGAAAGTAGAAAATTAGAAACAAGATGTCGTAAGGAATTTTTATGTATAATCCAATGAATTAGGCGTTCCACGGAATAAAAATATTTCACGTCAATTAATAATCATAAATAAATTATTTTATTTATTGTCAAGAAAACCATAAGAAATCGCTTCTCATGTCTATGCATATGCCTCTTGGGGCACCTGGTTTACCTGAATGAAAATCCACCGGATAAGTAAGCGGCGTTTTGCTTGACTAATGGTTATTCTAATGTTTTAAGGTTTAATGTTGTATTGAGACATTTTCGATTGTTGATTCCCATAGGAGCTTTTGTCTTTGGGTAAGCAGAAAGTACGTCCCGTCATAGGAGTGGAAGTTATTAAGGAAACAAAGCAACTCAATGATGAGAATTCAATAAATTATATTTTCTATGATAAAAATTAAGTTGCCGACCCATTTTTGCTCCAATTTTAATAAATTAAATAAATATTTTGTAGGCATAATTTCCAACAATGCTTTTTAAACAAATATTTTAATGCTCTTTGCTCTTCGTTTTTTGAAACTAATATTTTTAATGAATTTTAATTTCTTCTATTTCATCATCATGGTTTCTTTTCAATCAGTATTTAAAGTCCACTAAGATAGTAAGATTATTAAAAATTACATCCAATAAACTGAGAAATCCAATAAATTGAGCCCATGTTTTAATTCCTATTATCAGTATGTTTAAATCCAGATGGCATGCTGACAAACGCTAAACGTGCCGTGCTAATTTAATGTTCAAATAAAATGCATGAGGATTAACATAGTGAAATTGGCAAGAACAACGTGCTATGTTTCGTGACACAGAAGGTAACTTGACTCCATTAGGGACGTTTATGCGACAACAGAAACAGTGCAAGACTACTGAAAAAAATAGATTAAATATCTATCACAATTTGAAGTTAAAAGAGTACTTTATTAAGATAACCATAAATATGAAATTATGCTTAAGAGACTCAACTGAAATTATATTCATGGAGATAAGTTAGTCTTCAGAACTGGCTGACCTGTATCTAGCCGAAGATAATGTCACAATTGAAATTTAATTAAGCAAAACTTTGGACAAGATAATAAAAATAATTGTCACTGATTAGCAGCCCTTTTCTGTGCATTGTAAAACACCAATGGTATCTTCTGTATGTGTAATAAAAATAAAATTATTTATTTTTCAATGTATTGAATTACTACCACTTTTCTGATTTGAAATAAAGCATAAAAAATTAAATTTTTCTCAAAACATTCAATAACATATCGAGCATTCATATTTTTTTAAATTGCTGACCTTGAGGCTGAGCGTTTAGGGCCGGCATAAGTAGTAAGAGAATGAAATATAATTACTGGTATCAGATGCTTTATATAAGAAATGACCACAACGCCGCTGGTTAGGCAGAATGGCAGTTCATTGCTCCTCAGTTCAAATGAGTAATCGTCCTGTTTTTCATATTGCGTAAATTTTAAATATTATTTTCGAAATTGAATCGTAGAAAAGATTTTATTTTTGGGATAATACCCTATTGATTGATGTAATATTTTATTGAAAACGATACATGAGGAAATTGTTTTAATTTTAATATGGTAAATGTCATGGGAATGATTAATGGTAAATGATAAATTTGAAAATTGAATCGTGAACTTAATTATGCTTATTTAAAGATCTATTGTTTGTTCTAATATAATTGTGATGTGATGAAAATATTTAATACTAGCCGCCTTCGGCGACCAGCTTGTTCGCCTGGAATATGATTTCAATAGCATATTGCACCATTTTATATTCATAGTTCTCTTAATAACGGAGTTTTAAACTTCAGATTATGGTAGATATTTAACCCATGTTCTATTAGTGGGACCATGGACCTCTTTTTTTCGTTGTCTACATAAATGTTCCTAATAGAGCCAAATAACTGATCATGTCAAATAACCTCTAATTCCATGCTGTCGACACTATTTTCGCTTATTATACGCTTTTGCATAAATCACTTTTCCAGCTATTTAACAATTTTTATTTATATTAGGGAAGTTGTGATACTTGAAATTCAAAGTTAGTATGACAAAACTTTCAAAAATTATACAGCCGATTTATTTGGCATGTTTATTATGAACTCTCCACTGACGACACAAAATATAGTAAAAAAAATTATTGTTCGGTACATTTTCGGAAAGAAAAATCTTTTTGTTATAGTTCATAAAATTATTAAAATAAAGTTTCTGTGATGCAGACATTTTTTAATTTGATGCTTCAATCAAAATTGTCCGAATTTTCTTTCACTTAGAAGGAGTATTGGGTATAACTTTCTTTGGTTTAATGTGTTACAGTTATAACCTACAAAGCTCCATGAACAATAAATTTTAAAATTTGTTAACTTTAATTCATGATAAAAATTTTAAATCATCTATAATATTATGGTTGAAAGAATTGCTTATAAATATATTTTTGCTAGCAAAAAATGTTGATTTTCAATCCCCTGTCGGAGGCCCCCTTATGTCCCTGGGCCTCCCCACGCCGTAGGCCCTATATCTCCGCCAGTGCAAAGAACCAATATGTTTTTAATGTACAAAGCAAAGCTTTAATCATAAATGAGCTTCATGCCAGCATTCAAAGAAAAAAAATCTAGATTTTTTCTAGTAGGTGCACAGCCCTGCATAAACAACTTTTATGAAATTAAAATTTATGTACATTTTAAAACTAGGGGTTGTACAGGGGAAATCGGAATTTTCTCAATTTTTATATTGAAGTGAAGACATTCTGAACAGATAACTTTTAAATTGTTGCACTCATTTCGAAAAAACTATTCTATTGCTTTTGCTATTTTAGCAGCATATTTATAATGTTTGAAATGTTGTCCCTAGTATGGGCAACGCTGAAATCAGTACCATATTCTGGGCAAAATGCCTAATTTTCTCCTTTACATGATCTCTTTAGAAAAGCAAAAACAATAACCAAAGAATTTTATCATATTGCGCCTTGAATGCAAGAGGGCCACAGGTGCGAAAATTTCGAATTTTTGTTTTTCTTTTGTTTAAGCACATTTAAATGGAATGTATCGATTGAAATAGAGCCCATTTAAATGAGCTGAAACAACAGAGAAGCAGCATTCCAAATTTTCGCACTTCAGCAAAAAAGGTTCGATATACATAATTGTGTAAATTAATAAACTAATGCTATTCTTTCCTTCCAATAACTTTTTCATTCTTTACACAGCAGTAAACATCACAGTATTGCACTCAAGATGTCTACAAATCTGTATATTTCTATAAATATTAAACAAGAGAATCGCAAAAAGTAAATTTTACACTTTTATTTTACACATTTAACTTTTTATTTATGATAATTTTACACTTTTATTATGCTTGTATTGAACATGCTCTAATATTCCTAACTCCGTCCCTATCTTTGGCATGCACAAGCCACTTTTTAGTTAAATATTGGATTTCCACTTCTGTTGCTGCCGAAAAGATGATATTTCTCACAGCACTTATTAAAAAAATCAATGTACCAGTATTAATTTACAATAATTGTATATAAATCATATATTGATTTGAAACGATAAGTCATTCAACAAATTTAAAAATTACAGGCAAGTTTCTGAATGAGAGTTCTTTGGAACCATTCAAATGCTCAAGAGATAATTTAACCAAACTATTCTGGGTTGTGAAGAACTGGTTTCTGACTTCATATTTTCTTAAGAGAAGGAAGGGGAATTTTGTTCACATTAAATCCCTCGGTTTGGATTGTCATTTCAGCTGTTCATTAATTTTCTTTTTTCGAGAGAAAAATGAAAAGTTGGCGAGATAAAAGAATTTGCTGAAGAGTTCAATCTCAAATCCACTATCGAACTCCAAATATTTGACAGGTATGCCCATCATCAAAAGTCAAAATTTTTGATGGATGATAAGCAAACACACTATATTACAATACACAATATTCTGCAGCAATATCCTCTCACATTTTCTGAAGTATCAAATTAACCACAGAAACCCAGATAACACATATATATGGCATCAGACATCAAGCATATAACAATCAAGAAAGTACAAAATAAAAAATTACCAAAAATCAACTTGTTTATGAGATTGAATGTTGAAAATCCCAACTTCACATTCCTTTTCCCCTTCCAACGACAAAATTGTAGAAAGCAGCTTGCTGAGAATCCTCCAATACTGCCCAGAAAATCACACCGAAAGAATGAAAATTGATTAAATGCACGATTTGATACTGTTCTTTAATTTAAAATTTTGATGATTCCATAAGATACTTTAATGATATTTAAAAATACAGCATCCTCCTTAAACAAATTGAAACCTATTGCTGTGAACACAATATTGGAAGAGATATTGCCCCCAAACTTGGGAAAACATCTGGATTTTGAAAAAATGGAAAATGGCCGATTTCGAGGCGCAAAAAAACCTTAATTTGTTAGATAAACAGAAATAAAAAGTTAAAATATTGTTACCAATAACTGACGTGAACTAAATGAGAAGCTAACAATTTGTATATAAGAAGAAAATAGAAAAAAGCAAAATTTATTCTTCTCGTTGAAGGAACTTTTTGTCTAAGTGACATGTAAATAGATACCCAAAGATTTGAGTAAAAGAAAATTTCATATATATGTTATATATTCTTGTTCGTATAAACAAGGAGAAGCTTTTAAAAACAGTTTTAATGCTATAAACTCAATATTGGAAGAGATATTGCCCAAAAACTTAGAAAAACATCTGAATTTTGAAAATTTTTGAAAATTGCCAATTTGGAGGGAAAAAATCTTAATTTAATAGAAAAACAGAGATTAACAATTATAATATTGTTACCCACAGCTGATATGAAGTAACTGAGAAGCTTATAGTTAGCATATAAGTAGAAAATGAAAAAAAAAGAAAATTTATTCTTCTCAATGAGAGGGCTTTTTGTCTAAGCCATATTTAAAGAGATATTCAGAAATTATAGAAAAAGAAAATTATACATATATGTGATATGTTCTTGTTCATATGAACAAACTTGTAGAAGTTTTAATCTTCACACACAATATTTGGAAGGAGAGTGCCTAAAGCAGAAAGAACATCTGGATTTTTAAGGTTGGAAAGGTAATGATTCAGGAAAGAATCTCTTTGCCAGTGCATGAATTTAGAGACATATTATTTATTTGCAGACTGAAACAAACTGGAACTGACAGACGTTTGTTCGGGCAGTTGAGGCACGGGTGTGATTTGTGCGATTGTTTGAGATTTGCCTGTGTTTATAGGTAGATTGGTACTTGGGCATGCGGGGTTGTCGAAATTTGTTCTCGCGTGTTTTGTTTGCTTGATTGTTTCAGTCATCATATGTTGCATGATAAACATTGCTCTTTACCAAACTTTTAAAAAAATAATGCATGTTTCCCTGAAGATTTGCACTTTCATATTTTATTTCCTACTAAAATAATGGTACATAGACATGTGCATGCATGTTTTATAGTTGAACTTAATTTTTTTTGCACTGAGTAACACACGACTTTTTATACACAGAGAGTAGATACTTATTCTATATATTTTAATTGAGAACGATATCGATTTTTTTGAGTTTCAAATCTTAAAAGAATATAAGGTTACTTAGGTTGAGTTATTAAATCCTAAATATAGTATTACTAGAATTGCAAGGAACTTAGAGCAACCTTGTCGCGACTGTAGCGGCACTAGTTTCCAAATAAATTCTTCTCGAGAATTTCCTCTTGCAAAATTTTCATTTTTTTCCGGTGTTATTATCTAGCAACTTAGTATGTAACTTTCAAAAAAGTATAATAATTTATTCATTTCAACATTCTCAGTAAAATAATAAAATTAATAAAGATTTTAAAATTAAAAAATACCTTATTTTTTCAAATGAAAGAGAGGTCAATTAAGTATAGATGATACTAGCTAGTGGAGAATTGAGTACCAAATACTCGTTGTGAATATCAACGCGACTGACTGAATAAAATTGCAATATTAGAAAAATAACATGGATGTTGCAAAATTTTCAGTATTATCGATATAGAACGATATCTATATCCGCAATTAAAGATTTTGGCAATAGCGGAAAAATCTGTTCTAATATCTTATTTCGATCAAATTTAGCAAAGGAAAGCAGCTCTAGATACTGATCTAAACGATATAGGTCGCGAAATTACGTGCGTCGATTACGAGCGAATTCAATGAAAGGCCTGAGCAAAACAAAACGACGAGTTTAATGCTACTGGAGGTGCACTTCTGAAGATTTTTTCCCTCGCCAATGCATGCAATGCTCTGTAAGCACTTTGAGAAGCATTTAGAAGACAGATGCCGTATTTCATCTATTTGAGTGCATGAAGCTGGAGTTACCGCCCGGACAGTAAAAACCGACAGTAAGAGATGAGCGCATGCAGAATCATAAAGTTTTAACGGGCCCGCTAAGTCTCTGTTCGAACTTGACAAGCGACTTCTTACTGCGATTTTACTGTCTCTGACCCGCTTAAACTGGTTTTTTCTCTGGGCTCCGGCGATGCCATTACAGCAACTAACCAGTTCGTGAATATGGACATGGGACCATTCAACGAATCTTCTCGGTTCCGATTTGGGGGTAGTGTCAAGCAGCGTCGGAATTCGTTACATTTAATTAAAGACGAAACGTTTATTTTTTATTAAACCCCAAAAGGTATTGAATGCTACAATCGCTGCTTATTTTAAGTTACTTCTATGCAGGGTGGAAAACCTTTTGCTTACTGAAAGGACATCGAATTACGGATTGTAGCAAAAAGAGGCCGTACCTGAGCAAAATCTACAGAATAACTTTTCAACAGCTATACTTGCACAAAGTTGTACAAAATCAATGCAAATAACTGGCAAGAAACTAAAAGCCAACAACGGTTCCCCAGCCTGCTCATCCCAAGAGCGAGGGCAGTTTAACGAGGTCTATTCTGTACCCTTTAGTTTAGTTGAGAGTCACTTTTTTTTCCACTTGTAACACGGGAGAAAAGTGGTCTTCTGTGCTCTCTGATAGACCTTTGTTAGTGATCGTTACTTTTGCATAACTGAACCATTGTTTCACAGAATTCATTCTTTTGTTTCATTCCGTCGTCGCTCCCTAGAAAGCCACTGAAAGTCGCGACGGAAGATCTGTTCGATCCAAAGCTACCATTTTGCTGAAAAGCTACAAAACAAGTAAGTTTCTTCAGATCGGGCGCAGCTTTCTTAAATTAATGATATCGTAAAGTTGCTGCGTGTTAACGTGTAAGTTAAAATTTGGGTAGTAAAGTAGTATTTATTCAGTGTTAATAATACCAACTTTCCTTCATAGGTTTCAACTGGAAGATTCAGGCTCGATTAATGGTTTTATACATTGTTTTGCTGCTCTTTCAAATTAGAAGCATTGTGCATTAGACATTCCAAAGTACCACTATCAGAGCTTCGAAGTTACTTAAGCAATTAACGTTTATTGCGTGCGTAATTTTAACATTGCTGACAATTTATAAATATGCAATTTAAAAAATAATGATTACCACAAATATGTTTTTTTTGTCATAAAATCAATCATTTGTCCATTTTAAAGCAGTTTAATTTCCGATCAATTTGGCATTTCTTCTATTTCTACTTGCCATCTTCAGGTGGGTGAGGGTCGTCCAGGGGCATATGTAAACCTCTTGTCATCGTCTGGAAGGCGGAATAACCGGATGGTGCAGATGAAACAGACGAAGCTGTCGTACGTGTCGCATTTCTCTCTGCCCTTAGGTTCGGCTCTAGCAGATGAAGAGCTGGCTATACCGTATCTTTTTCTGGTGGTGCTGGCGGATGTGGAGTGTTCGTCGCTCTGCTCTGAATTTCCGCTTCTTCGTCTGAGTCTTTCCACTTGTTGATTTGAACAATTGTTTACAACCTTATCTTTAATTCCTTTTTTCTTTGAAGGTGATGGAGGAGATCTGGTCAGTTCAAACCCTTTTGAACTCGTTCGCCCCAAAAAACCCATACATTTCCATCTTTTACGTTTTAGCGATGTACTTACCAGATCGCTTGCTTAGTGTCTGTCTTGTTTGACAAAAGGATCAAACTCACTTCTTTCCACTACCATCTTGTCCTCAGTTTCCACACAAACACCCTCTTCTGTTATATAATATCTGGACATCGACATTCTTAGGAACTTGTTCAGTGGTTTGCTCTTCTTTTGTCCCATCCTTTATCGGCCATCTAAAAATAACGTTGGTTTACAAGAGATTCAAGAAATTCTCTTAGAGTCATATTGTTGCTAAGATACGATTTCCGCGAACTATGACAGTATTCCGATCCGGGGAACTTAACTAATCAGTCCAGTTTGAATCCTTTAGTCTAGAAGAGCGTTTTATTCGTTTTGGACACCAATTTAAAACCGGCAAGATTTAAAGGAAGCTAAGTGGTGCAAAATGAATGTTTTCACATTTTTCGCTAACCCTTATCTACGACGACTTTATTTGTTAGAGTGCAATAAGAAAGTCTCATTGTCACAATAAGTAGTTTCAATGATTTTATCAAAAGATTGTTAAACGTGCATGAATGACAGGCAGCATTGAAACTTCAGAATCTTTGTTATGATTGAATAACCAGTTGTTCGAAAAAAGTAAGTTTAGATTTACACTGTAGATATACAGGAGTATCACGATTGATAATATAAAACCAGAATTCAAACAGATTACATACAATAAGGCATAAAGCTGGAATTATCTTTCAGGTTGAAAAACCTCATCTTGACACCATACAATATAAAAAAGTTCAATAAAATCCAAAGAACTAGAATTTATTTAATTCATGCATTATAATCTCAACTAAAACTACTGGAGGAATGGAAGGAATTTCACTTAAACACAGCAACTGGAGTTGAGGGATTTAGATGTAATTTTAGACAGCGCATCTTCCTTTAAATAATTGCGATGAACTGGGGTTCACTTACTACTTCTTTGTTACGCCTTACTTATTACCTCAGTTGCATAGATAAACTACCACCTAAGTACATAAATGATTAATTGAAGCACTATATCTAGACAGTGGTTTGTTTGAAGAATATTAATGAAAATAATATTAATTAAAATCAAGATTTGTACTTCGTACTGTTATTATAAGAACTTTGGTAAAAAGAAGAATAATATATATATATATGCTCTCTCTTTACAATACAATGATATGCACAGTTTTCCTTTTGCAGAGCAACCCTATGGCTACTTACAGTGAGTATGAATTTCTGAAAATGAGTAGCTACTTTTGTTTTTTGCTGCATGCGTTCGTGATTCTAATAACTGAGGGCTCCTGCTGATGGTCAGAGACTGAATGTGGAAAAAAAGAATCCTTGGACATTATACCATATTATTCACATTTCATTTGAGATTCAATAGAACACTAATATTTGCCGTGTAATTTCTGTATTCCATATTTTATGCTCATATTTTTGAGACATTTCTTTTTCAGAGAATAATTCGGATATCCAATGAATTTCATTTTGTTAGTAAATATTTTGAGAATAATTTTAAAATTGAAAAATATGAAAAACTGAATCAAAAGAAGTAATTGAATTTTTTTTATGTTTCAAATTTTAAACTTTCATGTTTCAATTTTTAAACTGACTTAATAGAAAATATTTAGGAAAATAGTATACTATCCAGTTAACATTCAACTACTACAAAACAAAACATGTTGAGTCTAAATTCTTGAAATAAAACATTTTGGTTGCTGAATTCATTAAAATATCAAAAATTTCATTACTCGGTATTTTTTTTGAAAACAAGAATATGGAGGGTCCTTCAGAAAATGAAAATAAATTTCATCGTTTAAAATCAAATTGAAATAACACAAAGTAGATGACGTAACAGAGATTCCCGATTAACATTTATTCATAAGTTTCACACTAATATTTCTAAGACAGAGCGCGATGAAAGAGGTATGATTACTTGGAATTTAAAGACTGGGCTTTTAGTGGATTGATCATTAAAAATACCATCGAAATTCAGTGAGCAGAAAGCCAAATTGATAGTCATAATACAGTCGTTATACCATCTCAGATACGGGAAGGTAAAAAAAACCAGGGGATAAAGCGGGTCTATTCAGTGCCCCAGTTACGGTGGGAGACGTCATTTTCCGCCACGACAACAACGGGAAAAGTTACGTCTCCCAATGTCAAAGATATAAAATGTTTCG
Source organism: Araneus ventricosus (assembly GCA_013235015.1). Lineage (NCBI taxonomy): Eukaryota > Metazoa > Arthropoda > Arachnida > Araneae > Araneidae > Araneus > Araneus ventricosus. The sequence continues at coordinate 10,471 of BGPR01005171.1, read as the reverse complement.
CCAAAGTTCGTTCCTGGGGAGTTTTAAGTGGTCAATTAAAAATGTTTTAATTCTTTGTTCTTAATCCCAATTAGTACCAGTCAACGTTCAATTGCCAACCATCCATAACATTTTAAAACATACATACCCATTACCTTCAACAATAAAACAGTACAAACGGCATTTGTGACGTTAAAATTTCTTTGGTTTTCTATATTTTAAGGTTAGCAGGCTGCCTCAGCGTAAGCTTTTTTTGATTTCGAAAAGTTATTAAAAAAAAAGGAGGTCTGACCATCTCTCCTTGCACACTTTATTGTTTTATGTGCATCAATTGTGCTCTTCATTATTTGTAACTACTGCGGCCTCCATTATAAGTGATGTAAAGGTTCTGTTTAGAGGATAAAAATGAAAGAATTGCTGAAAGTGTTTGGCGTTTATGAAAATTTCATGATTGACATTCCTCTTGAAATTTCATTTCTAGCACTTCATTTGCGTCGAGAGGTTTTATTTAAGCTACTTTTCGGTAAGTTTATCTACTATTTAAAAAAAAATTTGAAATTCTCTTTCTCTCTTTAACAATTCCTTGAATCAGCGTTTTCAAAACGGTACATTATGTTTTTTGTCGTTTCTCATTTGTAAATCATCGTCTTCAGATCGGCATTGGTGCTGTATCATTATCCATAAACACGTTAACTTCTTCTCTATAGTTCACTTTAAAGTTCTAATTATTCCATAGATCCTTTAGTTTGTAGTATATTTTCAGGAAGAACTACAAAGACGTTTTCCAAAAGCAGACGGATTATTATATTTGTGTTCTCTATGATAAGTCAGTACCCTCTTTTTCATATACAATTGTCTAAAGATTTTAGTCATCTCCAGAAGAAGATTCCATATTATCAAAACTCCTGGTGGCTTTGCACTTTAAAGGAAAGACTTAACTAGCAAACACCTAAGGACACTCAGGCGTTCGATCATGGGAAGGGGAGGATTTTTTCAGTCCATCTTCATTGGCAGCTAATAACACGGAGTCAAAACAAACTTTGCTTACTTTTCATATCTATATCTTCAATCTGCGTATGAACAGTAGTTTGTCGGGCAGCATTTCAAGCAATTGTTTATCACGTTGAAAATATTCTTTGGTTCTATCCTTTCCACTAAAACAGGGGATGTCTTTTATACATTCTTCACACTTTCCGGAACGTGCTTTTCCACTGAAAAGTTTGCGTAAAACAATTTTATGCTTATTTTTAAAGCTTTCAGTATCGTTGCTGCTGAAATGTTGCCCTCCCACGTCGGAGTTCTTTGGCAGAAATGCTTCCCTTTCTTTGCATCATCTGTCCATGATGAGTTCCTTGAATGCTCTACATTGCATGTACGCATTCATCCTATTCAGGAAAAAGTACATTTCTTTTTCACCTTCTTGTGCCAACCTCTATACAACTTCTAGATTTTGATTTCAGAGGAGTGTATCATTTTTAAACTTATTTACATTCTTTTGATAAGATTTCATCAAAAATTTTTGAGATGTTTCATCTTTTCGACCTGGATGAGCAATAAATTTTCTTTCTCCTGCCACTAAAATGCATGAAATCAGATCACACAATATTTAAAAGAAAAGAATCATAGATATAAACAGCCACCAACCTAGAGTCTTCAAAGCGAAATGAATTTCTCTCCCAAGTTTTGACTTAAGTGTAGGCTGACCCCTTATGGATTACGCCCTGTCATAAATCACCCTCAATTTTATTGTTCCGTAGATTAATTAGTAGTACTCCCTCTCCAGTTAAGGGAGCATGTCCGCATACACCTGCCTTAGGAGAATATACAAAGCAATTCATTGACGGTAGAAAAAAATTTCATTGTACGTTCATTTCAATATTTTTTTGGATTAAACCACATTTGGCTTCATATCCCCATGGTAAAGCAATCGCGTCTCTTACTATTAATACAAAATTTCAGGCTTTCATTTTTTCAGCCAATAAGCAGAACAAAAGTAATTATTCAATTTGGTACAAATGTTTCCTTTTGTAATTATTCTGGTATCTAACCTTGCCATTTTTTTTGCTCTTTTCTGACTTAGAAATTTTTTAGAAGTAATACCACAAAGACAAAAAAAACGTGATGCGAGTAAAGAATTTTTTTTGTTTTGAAGTTAATTATTCTAGATCTCTTTGGTTTTGTGAATATTTAAAAGTTTTTATTTTGAAGCTTTTAATTCATAGCCACCAGAAAGAAACATAATTGAATTTATAACAGAATCTGTTTTCAAATATAATATTTTCAATTTTAAAACCTTTGCGATTTTTGAACAAGCGTTTGAATTAATATAAAACAAGACAGGCATAGGCGTCTCTTGCCCCGTGACAGGCCGATTACTGAACGGTTTGATGGGCAAGACAGAATTTTATTGAAAGAAAACAAAACAAAACAAAAAGAAAGAAATATTTACACTATGTTACAGCACAGGCATTTTCACTTTTACACTATTAGTTCGTAGTAGTCTTATTTTCTTTAGAAGTTGTTTTACCTTTTTTTTTGAAGGGGGAGGTAATGTCCGGTAATTTGGAGCTTGTTGCTTCAGCTCGCCGGAAAGTTGAAGGCTATGGAGGCTGGAAAAGATATCGCTTATGAACACACACAGCGATGGGAGTTAGAAGAGGCGCTTGGCCTCAGTGGGCTTCAATCGTCGAGCCTGATGAAATATCACCGATGGGCCTAGCTTAAAAGATGAAATAGGCCTGAATGTAGGATCCAGAGATCCATCCATGGTGAGGGTCTCCTCTGCCTGATGAGGATGACTGGCTGTGTGGTTTCGCTTCATACATGGAATCTGGAAAAAAGAAAGAGAGAGACAGAGGGAAAAGGGGGGAATCTGCAGTTTAAATGCCCAAGAGCGCGGTAAGCACTATGAGCACCTTTTCTTGTCGTGTTTTAGCTTGTCTGCATTGACGTGCAGCTTCAAGCATATTAGGGAATTCTTGCAGTATGGTCTTCACTTCTTTCAGTGCCTGGACGCTTATGAATTTGACAATCCTACGAATTTTATGCCTGGAGACGAGGTTATTGGCGACTCTTTTCAGCCATTCTTGTTCGAAGTTTGGCACTGCCTTCCGCATATGCCAAGACAAATACATAAACACAGAGACCATTGATTATTTTTTAATGAGTCTGTTAAATAACTTCAAATTAACAGAAATATCGTATGCACCACCGAAAGAACTCACTTTTAGTTTGAATAAATTAAATAAAGCAATTCCATGAAACATGGGACATCCAATAGGAAATGGATATAAACAGATATAAATGGAAAAAATCATATATATATTAAAAACAGAAATTATGACTCTAAAATATACATTCTTAATATGAAAACATACCGAATAAAAACAAGTGGAAATGACATTAGCTTGTACAGAAATAAAATTTTTAAAAAGGAATTACTGACATATTGGGGAAAAAATTACTAAATTAATAAAAATTTATATGCAGATGAATACAGTGAATTGATGAAAAATATGTATACAGTGAAATATAAAGATGAATCAGTGGGCCTGAAATAAAGTTGATTTGTTATTTATACTTCTTGATTTATTTTTTTGGAAGTCTTCGTTGTAAACTTTAGCTATGCAATGTAATCTTATTTTAAAGTATTCAAAAAATACTGATTTTATTAGCAAAGCTTTGTAATTTTCAGTTGCTTCCTGGTTCAGAATGTGGTCACTGAGAACGTAAAAGTGGACGAAAACATGTTTTTCATGGCATGTGTTATTAAAATTTGCATAATGTGTCCATTTTTTAACTTGTCTTCTGATTGATATATACGGAATGTTTGTTCTGCCACTTTGCATAAATGAACAACGTCGCCTCCGGGCTTTATCAATCCTCCTCTATCGTTTCTTATCAAAATATGTCACAATTTTGCATCATAAGTTAGTGCAAAATCACAGGTTTTGCAACTGAGGGATTTCTTAATTTTCCGGACAACAAAGCAAGCTGTATATGTCACTACATCTTCAATGCACACTGAAGAGCCAGAAAAACTGGTACACCTTCTTAATATCGTGTCGGGCCCCCACGAACACGCAGAAGTGACGCAAAACGACGTGGCATGGACTCGACTGGTATCTGAAGGTATCCTGGAGGAAATTCACACCATGAATCCTGCAGGGCAGTCAACAAATCCATAGGAGTGCGAGGTGGTGGCGATCTCTTCTCAACAGCATGTAGCAAGGCATCCCGGATAAACTCAATAATGTACATCTCTGGGGATTTAAGTGGCCAATGGAAGTGTCTAAAGTCAGAAGAGTGTTCCTGGAGCCACTTGGTAGCAACTCTCGACCCTTGGAGTGTCGCATTGTCCTGCTGGAATTGTCCCAATCCGTCGGAATGCACAATGGACATGAATTAGTAATGCATGCCAACTGCACACGTGCCATACCATCACAGAGGCTCCACCAAATTGAACAGTCCCCTGTTGACAAACAGGGTCTATGGATTAATGATGTCGTCTCCATACTCGCACACGTGCATCCGTCCGATACAATTGGAAACAAAACTCATCAGACCAGGTAACGTGTTTCCAGTCATCAACAGTCCAATGGTAGTGTTGTTGGGGCCAGGAGAGGAGTATAGTTTTGTGCAGTGCAGTCAACAACGGTACACGAGTGGGCCTTCGGCTTTGAGATCCCATATTAATAACGGTCCGTTGAACAGTTCGCACGCTGACACTTGTAGATGCCCCATCATTGAAACCCGCGGCAATTTGAGGAAGTATTGCACGTCTGTCTCATTTAAGGATTCGCGTCTGACGTCAATGGTCCAGTTTTTACAAGGTCTTTCTACGGCCTCACCGATGGCGAAATTTGATGTTTTACCGGATACCCGATATTCACGGTACACTCGTGAAATGGTCGTACGCGAAAATCTAATTTTCATCGCTACTTCGGAGATGCTATGTCCCATCTCTCGTGCGCCGACTATAACGCCACGTTCAAAGTCATTAAATCTTGAAAACATGCCATTGCAGCAGCAGGAACCGATCTAATACATTTGTCAGACACCTGTTGTCTTATATAGGCGTTGCCGACCACATCGGATTACGATTATTGGTTGCATATCTCCGTTATTTGCATATGCACGCCTGTACCAGTTTTTCGGGCTCTTCAGTGTAGCTATATTGAATTGGGAATAGTCTATAGGAGTTTTCTCAATATCTTCCTCGGTAACTATATTGAAGTGTGAATACTTATTAATACCTAAGGTGTAAGGATTAATTACAGAAGTTACATTTAAGGTGATTGTTTTGTCTAAGGGTAAGCAATTCGAATTTATTGATAAAGTTATTTGGTGGTCGGATAGTAAACGTATATAGGTAGCTGAAAACTGTTTTGCAGTGGGATTATTATTAAAACCGCCTCTACTGCATATTGCACTAAAAATCATCTCCAAATGATCCTGAGAAAATGTATACGTCATTACAAATTTCAAAGATTTTTTCTATTAAAAATGTACACAATGATTTTATGCTTGCAATGCATGTTAAAAATCCCAAAAAGCCAGTTTTCCTATTGCTTTGTAAGATAAGAGGATCATCTGAGGATATTCTCATATATTTTTTATGTATGTTTCTGCATATATAAAAAAAAAAAATTCAAAATTTTTCCACATTTACGGACTGCATTGGTCCTTTTAAACATTTCGTTAGCAAATTGCTGCTGTTCATGACATCAAAAAGGTTGTTAAAACATTGTATAAATTCACCTGTTGCTTCACAACCTTTGAATTCAGGAATATTTGCATCTTTCGCTAAGTACAATAGCGCATCAGCTACACTTGCACTTAAAACTTGTGTCTCAAATTTAACTTTCATCATTTCTCTCTTCCACTGAATGTGGTGGGTTCGGGCTTTTGTGGCTGCTAGGAGCCCTTCCTCCTTTTGAAATTTGTGTAACGACTCAATATAATCCCATTTTATTATTCTTCCTTGGCTATCAAAAATTGAGCCCTTAGAGGCCAAGGTATTTCTGACCAATTTTATCATATGACACGGATCGAGGATAATATGGACATCATTTCCAGATATACGCTGTTTAGATGAAGGAACTAAATTCGAGGCATCAATAGTAACACCCAAATATTGGGCAGTACTTAAATTAGTGCTAGTGCCATCGAATGTTAACGTAACAACTTCAATATCCTTTTCATGAACATTTTATAAGCATTCTTGATTAATAATAGCTCTTTCTTGAGCGGTTGATCCATTAATCAGGAAATACCCTATTGGTACTTTCCAATTACCATTTACACAGTTCAGCATGAACGTATATGCCTGAGTTGCAACTGGCAACTGATCGTCATCAAGTCCTGTTCCGAAATCGACATAACCGATAAACTTTTCTTTATTCTAATCTATGTGTTTTTTAATTGACATCTCGTCAACTATTATGGTTTTATTTAATTTTGTTGCTTCGGAGATTTTCATTTTTAAAGCTGATAATGCTGCATTTGTGAATCCTGTAGAACCATCAATAGATTGGTACCATTTCCTCAAAGTTGATGGATAATTTAAGCAGGTTTGAAAGTTTTTCCTCACGTAATCGTACGCCTTCGATAATAAAAATGCAATGTCAATGCAAAGGCCCGAAGTTCAGCAGTGTACTCTTGTTTTGATTGAGACTTCTTTTTCCGCTTATCAGTAATTCAACAGGTGTTCCTTGTATTGACACCTAAATTAAATTTAATAAAAGTGTTTAAATTTCAAAGTCAGTAAAAATTAATTTCAATTCAATAAAAGACAGCATGGAAAAATGAAGAAACACTTACTTCTAAAATGCTTTTTGCTGATTCAGTGATCAAAAGCTTATTTTGAATGCCCTGTAGAAGGCTTTGTAATGAAGCGACTTTCTTTGTGAGACGTGAATTCTTCATTTTTAGTTTTTTTATGGTTGCGGATTTCACGATCTGTTGCCTATTTGCCAACTCCAAAACCCGCCGTGCTTTTGATAGGAATTCCGTGTCGTCTCCTTCAAAGTCCCCTAAAAATACTTTCTTTTCTTTCTATTTTCTTCACAACTACCTAAATAAATAAAAAGGAAACTTTTAATTTAGAAAAATGATTTACGAAGATTTGATTTATAAGTATGTATTTATTGATATATGCATATTTCCTTTAATTTTATTGGGAAAATTAACATTGAAAAATGAACTACTTAATAAACGCGTACAATTTGTTTATAATTAATTATATTATAGTAAAACTTACTTGCATGACTTGAGGTAGGTTGATTTGGATCCTTTAAACGTTTAGGGGGTTTTCGCTTCATAGTTTTGCACAACTAGTGGTCGGGAAAATCGAATATCGTGGGTAAAGCATCTGATTTTAATCAGGTGCCTCTAAATTTTTCTTTGTCAAAGCAATCCTGTTGGAAATGTTTTGAACAAATCTTGGTTGAATTGGTTGCTTTAAAATTTTCTCGGTGCAAGGACTTTCCCCATTCCCTTCTCCTTTTTCCATCTCGTGGAAAGCTGAAAAAAGAAAATTGAAAGAAAAATCTAAAGCTGTGTTTATACATTGAAGTTAACAATCGTATTGAAAAAAATTACATTTGCCAAAATGGATATGTAAGAAGTATAACTGTTCTACTCCTTTAATGTGCTCATTTCTTCATTTTATATTGTTATAAAAGCGCATTTTAAAACGTAAGCGCTCTATTTAAAGTGCATTTCTAAAAAATGTAATTAATTTAAATTTTGATACTATTGCTACATTTGATAGATATACATATACTGCATAGTATCCAATATTATAAGTTGTAAAAATTAACTTTTGATTTCTATGCAATAGGAAACGTTTTTTTATAAGATGTGAACCTTGCGATAGTAACGCGTACATCATTTTAAACATGTTTTGAATTGATGTAACGAATTATAACTTGGTTAGGCGGATATGTTAAATTAAACAAGTACTCGTGCTTTAAACAATCGTTTAAGCAAAACTAATGAAATATCTAAAAAGTTATTCATCAATTCCTATTCTAAAATGTTGATGCACTGGAATGAAAATATTTCCGTTATTTAAAAAATAAATAATTGGTTAAAAAATAATTATTTTTACGTTTTTAAATTTACCGCAAACGTAGAAGTGTACTGTTTAGAATTCGAATGAACAAACTCTGCAAATCAAAATTCAACTAAACAGCTACCAAAAGTCACCTACTCACTTGTAATATATTAACAATATTAATCTAAAATAAATGAACTGCACAATATGCATACAAGTAACTACAAACGACTTTCTAAACACGGGATATTTGAAGAAGAAAGGGAAGATGCAAAGACAATTAAGGCGCCAAACAGCATTTTTGCGTAAACCGCGAAACATTTCATTCTGGCATAAAATACAAAATTTTTATGGCTCCGAAAATATTTTTCATCAGATTGCAGATATTCAAATTGATCTCAAGAAATCAAATAATATCAAAAAGTGTTCATAATAGCGAATAAACATTAAATATTCTATGATGTTATGAATGCTACTCTTTTTAAAAGGAGTTAAAATAGTAAAAAGAATTAGATAAGTAAATGCTAACATAGCTGTAGAATGAGTAGGGTGATCCTTTAGTTCCTTTCACATTGCAATTGTAGGCACAGCAGTATGCAACCATTTTTTTCAATAAATGAGTTGTTCTCGACGTGCCAATATGCCTTCCCTATGAGAAATCCTATAGAGAACGTTCCCCGAGTCGAAGATCTGTCCACAAGTCACGTGATTTTACTCAAGAATCGGTTTACAACTCCAATGCGCCCGCTTTGTATATTCCTCCTCTATGGCGACACGGCGATAGTGGACAGTGACATTCCGGAATTCCAAGAAACATCCCTCCAACCTGTCCACACCTATTTCCTCCGGGGCCCTGGAATTTTTCTTTGTTTGCAACTTCTGTTGTTAAAGAAGGGTGGTTTTTGGGCATCGATTTTTGTAATTTACACTATCAGAAATTCGAGACACAGAGGTGTTGAAGGAAATTTTTTCGAGAAAAACATGGAAAATACATTAAATTTAGATTGTAAATTGTAAATGTAGGAAATTTCCGAAATTTCGAGATATAGAGGTTTTCGAGATAAACAGGTTCGGCTGTATTAACTACTAAATTTATTTTTTTCATAATTAGATGCTCTGTATTTTTTTATCTAATACAAACCTTTCTTTAATATTGCACAAGAAAAAATAGTTACCATTTATAAACTATATGTGGCACAAGGATATACAATGCATGCATAAGCAACAAGACGAATTCATGATTAATTATAAGCATTACATTAATCGTATTAGCATCAAGTTATATTTGTTTTGAAATATTATAATAAAGATAAGTGATTAAAAATAAAAGAGTAAGTTAGGGGATAAGGTAAAATAGGCAAACTCGCTTAATTGTGGGGCAGCATAAACTCACATTGGCAATTTTAGACCAAACGGAACATACGGAAAACCAAAAACGAATATGAAAATATCAATAATACATAATAAAGAAAAAGAAAAGAGATTGTTCCTCGTCACACAAGTTATCGTGAGAAGATTTTAACCACTGTAATTCTATCTGCACCAGGGAGTTTACAGGAAAGCCAGAGAGGTTGACTGGACATTTGTATGGCATAGTGCATTGGATTTCCTTTTTTCTCCACAGTTATCGTGGAGTTCAGAAGACTGAAGGAAAGGCCGTGTCCCGAAACGAACATTAGCTTCCACCATCCCAATTTGCTTGTTTGAGATCCGATCATCTGATTGTATGTACTGCCGCCAGTATCTTATACTGACTTATCCTGGTCGATGCCAGCTTGCTCGACCATTCGTAACCCAGGCATGACCCAGATCCTCTCTCAAGTGACGCAATTGCCCCGGAATCATCCGTTAACCACCGCCCAGACGACCCACGTACCCTGAAGGAACCCGGCGAAACGCGCTCATATGCGAGCACGCTTGCCCGCAAGTGATCAGAATATGGCCATCAAACCAGACAAACTGTCCGTCCACTCTTGATTGTCTGAATTGGATATTGACCATCATTTTAATTGCAAGAGATTACATTGAAAACCGAATTATTGTGATTAAGTTTAATTCCTTGCTAAGGAAGTTACATTCTTATTCTCGAGACTGCACATGCTCTAACAGTGCCTCCAGTCCATTTGAATCCATCAGTATATATAGCTTTGCCTGAGTCTCTAAGGATCCTTCCAAAAGGAAACAAACCTTGTCAGAGCAGTTTGAAAATTCCTTTGAGGGGTGAATATAGATTCCACTGCTCCTTAAGGTTTCTCCCAATCCATTACTGAACAGTTGAAAAAAAGCTGGGATTTGATCCTTGCTCATTAACCTGTAAGCATAAGCTGTTTCCTTTGTCTCATCTGCAGGATGAGAGGTTGAAAGACCCAGTGATCCATCTGATAAGCTTGTTAAAGCCATATCCTGAACGCAACAAACCGAACCTAGCAATGA
>BGPR01005170.1:77997-89461 GCA_013235015.1 Araneus ventricosus | reverse complement strand
GAAGGACCCTTTTGGGGTACACGAAAGATCCTTTTTGGGTACGCGTACCCCTGGGTGTACACGAAGGACCATTTGGGGTACGCGTACCCCTGGGGGTACACGAAGGGCCCTTTTGGGGTACGCGAAATCAAAGTTGATGCAGAAACAAGAAAAGATAAGGGATTAAAAGTTAGATAATTTTGTTTCTCCAAGCGAATACTGGCGATTTATTGACTATACCACTTGAATAGTTGATTATTACGAAATGTAATTTTTAGCTATCCTTATAAGTTATAACGAAATAATGACAATACCGGTTTCGCTTGTTTTGGCGTTGAACTAATACTTTTATGAAAATGGAATAGAATGTAAGATCAAAAATAAGTTCTGCAAATAATATTAATTCGAGTCATTTCACTTTTAACCTAACTTAAGCTTACCTTAACTCTGTGAGCCCTATCCCGCCTGAAACCGTCCCATTCGACCGAGGCTTAGACTCGGGCGGTTTCGGGTTCCCAAGTACACTTTAAGGGAGAAAAGTAGCTCCTTTCTTTGTTGACAATTAATCGCCCAAATTCGGGTGCAGTTCTTCTGGAAATTCTGTAAAGAAAGGGAGGAATTCTTTTTTCGTGTACGAAAATTTACTTCAATTTTTCAGGTTCTGGAATTCTCAATCTAGCCGGGTTCAGAGAGTTAGTGTTATTGATAAAAACTTTGTACAGACGGATGGTTAGGGGTGGTTGTGGATATGATAGTAGGGGGTACGCGGAAACAAAGAGAATAATCAACAGGTATGCGAGGATTAATCAACCAAATTTCCTGTCGGAGGACATACCTACACCATATTTTCCTACACACTTTAAAACACGGCAAGGACGTATTTTGTTAAAATATCTAATTGAGGATACTAAATTCAAGCACTTCTTCTCTAAAGCTGGAACTCCATAAGGCTGTTCTACTCCATTTGGAACAACAACCGGTCTGTTTTCCACCCATTCCAGCCGATCCGTATAGGTGGGTCACTCACGAAGACTCCAAAAAGCACTAACTGCTGCTTCGATCCCCCTACTCCTCCCACACGTTTTTTTTTCGCCTTTTTGGAGAGAGCACCCTCCCCTCCCCGGCCTGATTTCTCTAGTCTGACTCCCACGCACATTTATTCCCCATCCTCAACGCTCCCCCACACATTTGTGATTTATCGCCCGCTCGGAGGATCATATTTCATTATTATGGCCGAATGGGATAAATGGAAAATCAACAACGTTGGAATTCCAAACTCTCACTCTGCTTACGCCAATTATCATCGGGATTTCCCATTGACGAATGGGTTTGGCGCCATGGGTTCCAAAAAAGTGGAGTGGAACACTGGTGAATATCCCGCTTAACTGTAACCTCATGGCGCCTTCTCTTAAAATTGATTTCGTACACTACATTTATATCGTCACAAAATAATTTGCTAATTTTACGGTCCAAATATTTAGTAGAGTTAGAATTTTGATACCGGAATAGATTTGGCGGCTCTTTCCTATATTATAAATAAATACTCAAAGAGATTATTGTATGCATTTTTGTAATAGAAATATGTGTTTAACGCCTCCTTTATGCTGATTTCAAGAATACCGGTGGCACTTCCATTGCCGATACGTTTTTATATACAGAGAAAGTAATTAGTTGCTTAATAGAATAAGAATTCTGATACCGGTCTAGATTTGCCGGCTTTTCCCTATATTATGAATAAATACTCAAAGAGATTATTGGATGCATTTTTGTAATAGAAATATGTGTTTAACGCCTCCTTTATGCTGTTTTCAAGAATACCGGTGGCACTGCCAAATTCCTTCCTTTTAAGATCTTTTAAAAATGTTTTATAATTAGAAATGAGAACTGATTAAGCGAAATTGCTACATCAAAAGATGTTTCTTAAATTGTTGGCGCAAAATGGCAGAACAAGAGATGAAGAAGAAAAGGAAAGTGCCAGAAACAAACAAATAAAACCTTTCCTTGGAGTCGTTTTTACATTTCCAATTACATTAAGTGTTAATTAATTTTTCCTTTTTCATTAAAAATAAGGAGGAAGGCAGCTATTAAAGTTAATGGAATTCCACGGCAAAGCGTTTCGGAGTGAATAAAAGCAAGCGGGCACTTGGAAGGGCTTTTAAGTAATTAATTCCGTTTCGTTGAAAGATAGGATCGATTTGTCCAGGAAGGAGAGAAAAACGGCAGAATCTTTTCTTTTCTTGAGAAAGAGCAGCGACAAATACTTCGAATGTCTGAAAGAGAATTTTTAGGGATGCGCACATTTTAGAGCTCTAAATTAACGGGAAATGACTTTTCACGAGTGAATATTGAATATTTCCGCGAAATATTATAAATATTTAATTTGTCTTAAATGATTTATCTTTAAGACAAATTATACTTTGATTGATAGCAATTTCTTATATCGTTGTTCATGTTCCTTTTTTTTTGAATGTAGAACTAAAAGTTTTCTTTATTGCTACATAAGTTAGGCAAGACTTAACGTAACGATGCTAATGCTTCCTTATATGTTAGTCATTATTATTATTAAGTGATGAAAAAATTCATTATTTGTTTGGTAGTCTTACACATTATTTATTGACGAGAAAGACGATGGTTTGGTACCTTTTTATTACTAACTATAAAAAAGTTTCTAAAGGGTTTTTTTTTTAAATAAAAAAGTTTTTCTTCTCGACTTATAGTCCAGTCAAAGAAAGAAAAATAAAATTGGTGTAGTTTTGAAATTTGACACAATTATTGGGGGTAGTGTCCTAAACGACATACTAAAAGTCCTCGCCGGTGGTGGTGGTGGTGCGCATGGGAGTACAGGTGGGTTTGAAGGGGGCGTTTTCAGTTTTTCTTAAATATCTCGAAAACTATGGAGTGTATCGAAAAATACTCAATTACAAAATTAATCTACATGATATTTCTTATAGGAAAAGTTCTACGTTTTTTTTGTAGAATCAAAAGTTTACAAGATACAGGGGATTTAAAAGTTATTATTTCTAAAATTCCTTATTGTAATGGTAACATGGATTAAAAATGCTGAATCAACAACCCTCATAAAAACCTAATGCCTATATAATAATCATACAAGGTGTATGTGTCGGAGCGGGGGGGGGCGGTAACAAACGCATTTGATGAACAATTATGCTCCCTTCCTCCCCTCACATCCGTTCCCCTTCACTAGTTTCCTTCTACTAGTCCAGTCAATGAATTGTAAATTTAAAAAATGGTGTAGTTTTGAAATTCGGCACAGTTGTTGGGGAGAGTGCCCTAAACAACATACTAAAAGTCCCCTCTGGTGGGGGATGCACGGGTGGTACAGGGGGGGTTTAAAGGGGGAACTTTCCAGTTTTTCTTAATATTTAGAAAACTATGGGTTCTATCGAAAAATACTCAATTAAAAAATTACAGTATATGAAATTTCTTATAAAAAAGTCCTACGTTTTTTTTGTAGCATCAATAGTTTAGAACATACAGGGGGATTTAAAAGTTAATATTTCTAAAATTCCTTATTGTAATGGTAAAATCGATTAAAAATTCTAAATCAACAACTGTCATAAAAGCCACATGCCTATAAAATAATTATACAAGGGTAGCATTGCATGTTTCGGAGCGGGGATTGGCAAATCATTTGATGAACAATTACGCTCCCTTCCTCCCCTCACATACGTTCGGTTTCACAAATTTCCTTCTAGTCGTAGTCCAGTCAACGAATTGTAAATTTAAAGAATGGTGTAGTTTGGAAATTCGGCACAGTTGTTGGGGAGAGTGCCCTAAACGACATACTAAAAGTCCCCGTTGGTGGAGGGAATACAGGGGGAAACTCCATCTTCTATTGCAAAAATGAATGATAGTATCTTAAAATTTGAAAACGACCTGTTGGGACACCCTACAGGCTGCATATACACTGTGTTTCCCCCGTTGTGAGAAGTGTGGTGTAACTATTTAATCATTGAAGTATCAGTTTCACTCCCTTCATGTAACTAATCTGTGGGGCGCGGGGTCTCTAATCAGTCTATATATAATTTTAGATACCTGCCCCAATATAATTATAAGGCCGCAGTGGGCTAGAGGTAAGGCTTCGGCCTCGGAATCTGAAGGTTCCAGGTTCGAAACCTGATTTTTGAAGAGTGCCAGCTCGAGTGTCGTCCTCGTCATCTGACAGCGGTTCAGAATTGCGATGTCCGTCCTGAAATTTCCCACGAGTTGCTTCAAAACGGGATGTTAATATAACTAAACTAAACTAAAACCTAATGTATTTTATAAACCCTTCGCGCTTTTGCGCATGCGCCGGGCGGAGTTATTTTCATCAAAATAGGGGGAAAGTGAAGAATGGAAGGGTGATGTTTGCATTTCAATGAGCGTGATCCAACAAAGAACTCCGGAAATGCGCTCATATGATTCATTGCCTGACGCCCCTTTCCGGTGTAAAATCGTCTAAAAGATCGTAGTCTTGGAATCCGTTGCTGAACAGTAATCACCTTTGGATGATGGATGCATTTATTGCAAATGAGGGAAGACAGGTATAAGTATACCAACAAGTGGTCGAAAAATCTTATCTCCGTAAACGGAGGAAAAGTCTGTCCTGTACTTCTCCACACTCCTCGTCAAGAGCATAATTTAAATCCCATCTATTTGTAATCTAAATATTAATTTGTGCTTAAAGCTTATCATTAATTTGCCATCGTAATAAACAGTAGCGTAAGCACGAAATAGTAAATGATTCCAGAATAATAGATTTTTCTGATGAAGAAACGGTACTTGTTTTCATGCAGGATTTTTAAATTCCTCTCAATTTAGAGAATTTAAATTACCCGATAAATTTGCTGGTTTTGAGTTTTTCTGAAGCATAAAATTGATTGCAACTTCTTCGTTTCTTCTGCATTCTTCGTGACAATATTTTTAAAAATGTTGAAAACAAAAGTGAGAGCGAAATTATAAACTATCTATGATCTACTAGCAATACCTTGACGGCGTTGCCCGTGATATCATGAATTTCAACAAAATTTTTATGAAAAGCCCACAATCTTCAGTTTCAGGCTTAAACTTTGAAGCCACATTATGTAAATAGCTTCTTGAGGTCATATTTCATTCTTTTTTTCAGTTTCAGCGAAAGTACACGCAGTATGAGCATGTCTCCCGAAATTAAAGATATCAGCCTTCATCTATACTTATAAAAGGCAATGTTTGTGTGCGTGCATGCGTGTGTGTGTGTTTGTCTGCGATGTCCAGACGAATCTATCGCACTTACAGACATGAAATTTGGTACACAGGTAGTCGTAATGGTGACTGAATGCACCTCGAAGCCGAAATTTTAAATTTTAATCTAGAATTTTTTTTATTTAATGTTTTGTGTTGTTTTGGTTGATTTTTCGCACTAATTTCTCAATAGAATGGTTTCGAATAATTGTACGACAAAAATAGATAGACCATCGGAAAGAGCACGCGATTTCCGTTCTATTGAAGTTAGTTTTTAATTTCTAACGCAATTTACTGAATTTTGAGAAATTTTTAAAAAATACCCAGTTTTGGCTTCAAGATGTTACTTTTGATTTTAAATTTGTTGCATCCGACTTTCTAATAAGACTATTATTTTCAATTTTTTTCAGCATATAGGTAGAACGGTTGTGTCGGATTTAAAACAACAACGGTTAAAATATCTTTTCAAGTTTTTTTTAAATTAATTTATTTCTGGGCGGTTGAGAGTTATTTTTCTGGAGAGAGTTCGTCGCGCGGCACGGCACTTCGGAACACAGATGGCTATGTCATTGGTTGAAGGGGAGGTGACGTCATAACCTTGAATTGAATGACTGATTATTATTTTCGGCAGTAACTTAACGTATTTATTCATCTCGCATACTTTGCTTGCAAAATAATAATTTTCACGTTGCAATTTTTTAATATTGTTTATCGCGAAAAAAAAAATAAGCGGGAAAAACAATAATGTGTATATTTTGTTTTGATTTTTTTTTCAAAACTTTTTCATGTCATTGTGGGCGTTTTTTTTTTTTTTTTAAGTCCTGATTCCACGGGCAACGCCGTGCGCGTACTGCTAGTCTATACTTATAAAAGGCAATGTTTGTGTGTGTGCGTGTGTGTTTGTCTGCGATATCCAGACGAATCTGTCGCACTTACAGCCATGAAATTTAGCACACAGGAAGTCGTAATGGTGACTGAATGCACCTCGAAGCCGAAATTTTAAAATTTAATCTAGAAATTTTTTTATTTAATGTTTTGTGTTGTTTTGGTTGATTTTTCGCACTAATTTCTCAATAAAATGGTTTCAAATAATTTTAAGATAAAAATAGATACACCATCGGAAAGAGCACGCGATTTCCGTTCTAATGAAGTTAGTTTTGAATTTCTAACGCAATTTAATGAATTTTGAGAAATTTTTAAAAAATACCCAGTTTTAGCATCGAGATGTTACTTTTGATTTTAAATTTGTTGCATCCGACTTTCTAATAACACTATTAATTTCAATTTTTTTCAGCTTATAACTAGAACGGTTCTGTCGGATTTAAAACAAGAACGGTTAAAATATCTTTTCCCGTGTTTTTTTAATTAATTTTTTTCTGGACGGTTGAGAGTTATTTTTCTCGATCGAGTTCCTCGCGCGGCACTTTTCTTCGGAACGTAGCTGGCAATTTTGATTGGCGGACGCGCAGGATACGTCATGACCTTCACCTGAATGAATTACTTCGATTATTATTTTCGGATTCAATTTTTTATTTTGTTTGCTGTATAATAATCATTTTCACGTTCCAATTTTGTAATATTGTTTTGGATTAACGTACTCTGTACTGTAGCGCGAAAAAAAAAAATAAGCAGGAAAATCAAATAATGTGTACCTTTTGTTTTGATTTTGTTTTAAAAACTTTTTCGTGTCATTGTTGTCATTTTTTCCCCAGTCCTGATTCCACGGGCAACGCCGTGCGCGTACTGCTAGTAAAATATAAAAACAAACAAATTAAATCATGATCTCTCGAAGTGATGGCAGACGGTACGATCGTACTGCAAAATCTCGCTGAAAGCGATGGGATTATGAAGTCACGTGGTTTCGACGAAATGCATGCTGGGAAATAATACTGCGACCCTGGTTACGAAGAATCTCGGAGGAAAAATTGGAGCGAAAATATTTTAACACTTTAGAAAAAAATTAATTAAAATTCAACCATAAAAGATATTTTCACCGTTCTTGTTTTAAATCAGGGAAGAATATTTCATTCATTATCTCAAAAAAAAAATGAAAGAGATAATGTTATTAGAACAGGGGATGCAGTAACAAAATTTTCTCGGCAAAACTGACTATATTTTTAAATTTTTCAAAATTCAGTTAATTAAGTTTGAAGCTCAAAACAAATTTCATTAGAAAGAAAATTGTTTGTTCTATCCAATGGTGCATTGATTGTTTTTCAACTACCATTAGAAAAGATACTACAGCCGTAAACGTGCCGAAAATGACCCAAAACAACACAAAACATTAAATAAAATATTTTCTAGATTAAATTTTAAAATTCTGGCTACGAGGTGCATTCAGTCAGAATTACGACTACCTGTGCGCCAAATTTCAAGACTGTAAGTGTGATAGAGTCGTCTGGACATTGCGGACACACACACACGCGCACACACAAATATTGCCTTTTGTAAGTATAGATTGAAATAAAAAAATTCAATGTAATTCGCCCCGTAAAATCTAATTACTCTGTAGCAATTTTATCTTAATAAAAATACTTCAACTCCCAAAATGATCATTCAAATCCGAAATATGGAGAGTTATCGGCCAATGACTTTATGAGAGGAAGGAAAAATTGCCGTAAAGAAACATAGCAAGCTACTAGAGACTTTTCTATTGAACAAGACCCTACAAAACTGGTGTTGATTACGCGGGTCATTCACATTTTATTATATGAGATCACAGCCCTTAATCAACTGGCTGTTTCTGCACTTCCGCTAGTTGTTATGCCATTCATGAAAACAACAGGAAGATCGCCAACAGATGGAGATACGAAATTTTTTTCTTGAAAATAAGAGATAACGAATATGCATTTGCAGTAGTATAATAAACAGTTTGGCAGTTAGTGATTAAAATAATCATGTAATTAATACGTTTTAATATGTCACGTAATAATTAGTAAATACAAGTTAGGTTGAAGTTCTTTTTCTAAATTATAATAACTTACCTAACGGTAACATATCGTAACTTTAACCGTTTAAGACTAAACCCTTACTATCGTGCGGGTTAGACTTTAGCTTATATTTCTGTTCCTGGCTAGTTATGCCGGAAGAAATGATTTTTCTTGTTTCCAGAATCTCTATACATCTATTTTTCTCAATGGATGGCAGATATAGTCCTTCTTTGAGTTGTAGTCGGCGTTTAAACAATTGGTTAAAAAATACGGTCCGGTCTTAAAGGGTTAAAGATATCAACCTAACCTACGAAATAAAATTGAGGTACAAATTTGAAATTACATAATTTTGAACTTTTGACTTAACATGAGCAGACACCCCGATTCCAAACATCCACACCACACTAACGTGACATGTTCTATTCGCGACGAAGAACTTAGAGAATTCCAGATCAATATAGATGTATATCAATACAGATCTCCAATAAAAGCCGAGACTTTGTTAGTAAACCATCAATAGAAATGTACGTTTAAAGGTTTATTTGTACTGTAAAAACATTAAAAGTCTGCTTCCGCCAATCCAGCAAAAGTTTGGAATCCAATCATTGCTATTAATCCGAATGATGTATATTACTAATATAATAGCCCAAATCTGTCTCTCGGTAACTCTCTGACGTCACCAACAATAAAACTCGCGCCATAGCACTGCGAGACGTTGAACAGCATTATTTCATTGTTAGAGAACCTAAATTTCAGTAATTTTAAATTTGAAAGAGTAATTGTCGTTCTAATTTCAAATTTAATAGCTCTAAAATAGTAAAATACAATTTTATATCGATTTATCTAAAATTGATCTCGCTATGATCAATAGTTCCCGAGAAATTTTAAATTATATTAATCCTATATTTCGAATTAATTTCCGTTTTTCAATAGAAACTAGTAAATTACGTCAGTGGTATATCATGAGCGTGATATAGTTTTAACGCCATGATGCATCTGATTATTTATTGCAATCGTGATGATATAATTTGATAATATTTTTTGGCAACGTTTGACAAGCTGAGAAGTGCTTTGTTTTGATTATAATTTTGAAAAATAATTCCTTTGAAATTTTAACTTTTGACTTACGTTTGACAAGCTGAGAATTTCATGGTTATTGAATTATAATAAAATTGTTAAACAACGAAAACTACTTCACACGGAATGTTGTTTACCAAGAGGGTTTTTGAATAAAGAAATATATAAATAAAAAAATATTTCCTATCATAAAACATATGTTTCTTTTATTTGTTTTCAATCAATGTTAAACATTTATCGCGCATGTATATCTATTTAAACACGTCAAATTTGACGGGAAATCTCTCGAATGAAGAAGCTATTTGCACCCGTCGTACCATGACGGGTGATTTTTCTAGTTAAGAAAGGATAGACAATTTCTGTCATGAGAAGTCATGCGGCATCATTCGCTAATTTCCAAGGTTGTGTAAAATGTGCTTTATGTTAAAATATTTAATTTATTATTGAAAATCAATCTTTTTTATAATTGATTTTATTATTTTTTGCAACAAAGCTGAATTACTATCTCACCAGTATGGCTTTATCTCAATCATCTATTTTTAAGAAATTTTATTTTATAAAATTTATTTATTTTTATTGATATTTCAACCGCATTAAAAGTGGTCACGTGACTAAAATGCTTCAACAAAAGTGTCACCATTCGCGTAAATTTATCGCTAGTTAAGACATCCGTAAAACTTGTACCGTGTTCATGAAATTCTTTCTGAAGATCCACCATTCCCATTTAATATGAGTATAGAGCCAGTTGAAGACTTTTTTTTTGAGAAGACAAGTGTTTTCTTCCGTTAATACATTCAAGTGTAGACGCATCTCTTCTCTTCCAAGTTCTCGGTCCGTCACCTCGCCAAGATAAACGATGTTTTGCTCCTGCTTCACCTAAACTTGGAAAGGGCACTCGCCGCGATGCACGCAACTATCCGAAGATCTGAAAGGAAAAAACGGCTTGCGTCATGTAAAATAAAGTTCTGAAATGTCAGAAGCACTGGGTTCCACGAAGTGTTTCGGAAAAATATCTAGAATATAAACAGCGGGAGTCCCCTAAACTTTCTCGTATACTTCCCCAAAAAGATGTCGTTTCTCCTTCCCCCGCGTGGCTAAAAAAATTCGAACCTACTGTTATCCAGAATCCAATGACTGTCAGAAGGTTTTTCATTGTAGTGATTGAAAAATATCTAGGTAAAGAATCGCACACTGCTAGGTTTATTCTTGCCGTCTCAAAGACAAACTTACGTAATTCGTTCCTTTAGCGTGCACAGAAGATTGCTTCCAGTACGTATGTGCGTGGAGGTAACGGATTGGTTTCAATAGTAAATTATACAGACCGACAGACAGTCACCCCTTTGATGGGTTTGGCCCAAAATTTTGTACGGACCTACATTCATGACGATAAAACTGTGTACCAAATTTTATCCATCTAGCTACTCAAGTTTTTGAGTTATAGTGTTCACATGACTTCGGACATACAGACAGACAGACTTCCCGTTGACGGATTTTGTCTGAAATTTGATAGAAACCTACAAATTATGTAGACTAAAATTATGTGCAAAGACCACATAGCAAATTTAATCCCCGTAGCTTTAATAGTTTTCGAGTTATCGTGTTCACAGACAGACATAATTCCAAAATTGTGTTTTTCGGACTCAGGGAGGTCTAAAACGTGGAGATTCGTCAAAATTTTGAGTTCGAATTTTTTGACGATTACAATATTTCACTTTGCATACTTCGTATACGAGAAAGTAAAAATGCATATTGGCATGAAATACGATTTAGTGATTTCATTACACAGTGAAATCAGTGTAATCAGAAAGTTTCAGAAGTGTTCTTCCCGAAATATTTGATATGCTTCTGTTCTGTCCACGACATGAAGTATTCTGTGTGGTTTAGTGAATGGTACAGTGGTATAGCGAAGACAATCGAGTACACATTTCGGACATCTTTTTTCAGGGGCGTAGCGAGGATAAGTGGTGCCTGGGTCATAATATGATTTTTTCCTTCCTCTCATCATCCTCAGTGACTTAGCTTGTCTAAATGGTGCCCGGCACGGTTTTTTGTCCTTCATCGTATTTGACTTTAAAAACTGATTAAATTTAAAACATAAAAATTTAAAACATATGTCAAATTTAATATATGTAGATAGTTTCGTTTTTGAATTATCGTGTTACCATGCAAAGGAAGAGACAAGCGGACAGACAATCCGCCATAAGGCGGATACGATCTGAAATTTGATGCATATATGAAATTCTGATTATTAAACATAT
>BGPR01005170.1:63046-76384 GCA_013235015.1 Araneus ventricosus | reverse complement strand
TGTGATACTGATATCATGACTTCGAAATTATTCACATTTGATGAATTAATAGAAAACAAATTGTCTGGTGCTAATTTAAAGAGACATACGACTCTTAAGCCTCGAAAAAATGGTGGAAAACTGTCAAATTCGATACATTATACCTCTGAAACAATGCAATCACAAACTCACTTTTTTTCTAGAAAAATATCTGTTCTTTCTGTTACAGTACACACATTTTGAAACCTTCATAGTCGCATGTATTTATTTGAGATAGTAATAAATATGGGTATAAGTTTTGGAGAAAGAATGAGAAAGACACCTTCCGCGCATGATTACGAATAAAATATTTGTCTAAATACAATATTTAGGGTATCTAAGCAATCCAAACAGTCTGTTTAAGAAACTGAACCACAATTTATTAACATTTAAATTTCATTTCTATTTTATATACCAATTTAAAATAAAAATAGTTAAAATTTCAACCTTTCACCCCCCTCCCCCGAAAAAAAACTCCTTTGGAGAAATATGTACAAAAATGTGGTTCAATTTGTAGCATACAGCAAAATACATGTTCGGTAAAAATTTTATGTAAAAATATTCAATAGTTCTTGAGATATCGTGCGCGCAATATTAAAAAACACATTTTGAGATATAGCGCTTTAAAGATATGGCCATATTCAATGTTTACGTTGAAGATCTGATACATTTTCTTTCATAACTTTCATAATTATGGGAATTTTTTTAACGCGGATTGTTTTAAATTGTTCAGAAAAGACTGGGAAATATTATATAGTTTTTTCATAAAATCGAAAATTTTCGAGGTTTAACAATCGTATGCCCCCTAGCGACGATGAAGGAATTATTCCACCTTTCTTTAAAGAAGCAGTGGATTCCATTGAAAACTTCAAATTTGTTTTGTGAAATGACCAGTAAAAAACATTCAAAGAACTTAATTCGATTCATAATGCTGTACTTAATATTCACAGACAATAAGCACCTCAGGCGATGTTTAAATTTTTTTAACTAAGCACCTACTTTCATGCATATTAATGGTATAAGAAATGTATAATTAGTACTCAAAGATATGATTTTTCTCACTTTTATGATAAATGTTTGATTTAAAAATTTAATTACTGTTTTCCATACTAAGTAGTATTACACTAGTATTATCTTAAGACTTTAAAATTATTGATTTTAAATGAATTTTCATTAGTAGCATTGAATTTGAAATAATCAAAGTTGTTTAGTAAAATTTCGATTATACATCTTTTCATTTATACGTCGTTTTACGAATAAACGGTGCTTTCCTGTACATCGCCAAAGATTTTCTGAAAATTAAAACTGCAAAGCCAACACTTATTTTCCGTAACGATCAGTTAAAATAGCCTCTATCATTTTATGAGGATCGTCATAGCTGCTCAAAAAGCATTGTTGTAATATGATGTTAGGGCTTCTTCTTCGAGGCTATTCTCGCATTGTTCAATGTTTCTTTTATCTCGACGGTCCCATTCGCGAAGGTAACAAGAGTAATTTGAGTAATCTTCTCGTTTTTCTAACGAAAATCACGGAACATTTAAATCACTGTAAATCTTTCATTGATGGTTAACATAATTTTTGCGTTCGAGTAGCCGCTGACTGTTTTCCTATATCATTATGATGGACTAGAATGCTCATTATGTGGCAAGATGCCGTTTAAACGTTTCTTGCTTGAATAAAAGAAGAATCTTCATCAGGGGTGGCGCCAGAGGGGCACCGGGGGACCAGGGCACCTCGTCGGGGAAAAGTTTTGTACGGGGTATTTAATTGTAGTTGATAAATAATAATCTGGCGAAAATTTGGGACCAATTTCATTACACTCGTCCGTCCCGTACAACAGGTCGTGCCCCCCTGTCTGGCAAATCGCCCCTCCCATCGGGCAAACTCTAGCGCCATTCCTGATCTCCATCCTGCATTCTAAATTCTATTCTTCAGCAGTTTTGGTTCGAACATTAAAAAACTCTATGTTAAACATTCATTAACATCTTCAAACAAAGTGTTCAAATTCTGAAGATTCCCATTCATGAAGCATTACACCGGAAGTCGGTCGGTATAGCTGAAGTTCTACATTACTCCAAATTAACAAAACAGAAAACTCCTCCATATTGGCGTTATTTCGAATCGTAACGGAGTTCCTTGATTCTTCAAAACTATGCATGCAAATCTAGATAATTGTCTCGGTTTTCTCAGTGAGCTATAAAGAGAATAAAATGTCACTAACGAAAAGTTTTACTCAATTTAGCAAATACTGATTAAAGGGTGGTTATTAGCTGCAAATTAAAAACATTTTAATCTTTTCGCACAAAGTACTTGCATAGTTTTGAATGCATCTCTTGATACGTTAATTATATGTCTACTTACGTTATGCTAGTGCTTCCGATTCTTTTTTAGAATGTGAACAGTTCTACGTTTTCTGTAATATTTCATTTTATAAATAATCGTGGTTCATATTTTCAAGTTATTTTCCTTTAAATCATAAAACCCTGGAACGTAGCACAATAAAGAAAAAAGATCACGAATTCGTGACTTATCAAAGATTTCGTAACAGGCGGCTACAGTTTTGGTCTTTAAAATCTATGACGGCCAGAAACAGCCTGTCTCTATTGGAAACACACACAAAAAAGCTTCTTGAGGTGTATAAAATGTCTGTCAATTTTCATCTCTGTTGTAAAAAACAAGTTTTTATTTTTTTTAATAAGTAGCTTTACCCTAAAATCAGATGTTTCATTGGATAAATCTTTGGCGAGAAAAACAAGATTTAAAATACTACATTTTGCTTATTTATATATAATGGCATTGAATGTATCTTGTAGATGGTTTACATTCACAATTCTGGTGATGAAACCGTATGCCAAATTTCATCCGTCTAGTTCAGGGGTTACCAACCTTTATTCCCTCGAGTACCCATAGATTAATCTTTATATTTTCGCATACCCTTTACTGTCAGATTCTCCCCACCACCAACCACCTGTCAATGCAAAGACGTTTTTATCAAAGATGTTAAAAGATTTAAATTTACTTAAAAGTTAAATGACTCCAATTAATAACATTTGCTGGACTTACTGGAGTATTAGTTCAACGCCAAAACAAATTAAACCAGTATTGTAATAATTTCACATTCTTTTAAAGATAGCTAAAAATTACACTCCGTAATAATCAACTATTCAAGTGGTATTGTTATTAAATAGCAAGTGTTAACTTGGAGAAACAAAATTCTGTAACTTTTTTAATTCCTTATGTTTCCTTGTTTTCGCTATTACCAACTCTGAGTTCGAGTACCCCCGGGGGTACGCGTACCACAGGTGGGGAACCTCTGATCTAGTTTCTTGCACGCGGAAAAACAGACAAACAGATGTCCTTTCATCCAAAATTTGATAGAAATCTACCATTTTGGAAAAAAGACCAAGAACCAAATTTCAACTTTCTGGCGCTTAGAGTTCATGAGACAGACAGACGAAGACACAATTCCAAAAATGTTATTTTCGGTTTCTGAGAGATCTAAAACGTGAATATTGATCAAAATTTCGATGTCGAATTTTTTGGCGATTGCATTACTTTCTCTTAGTTACTTCTTCTTTCTTCTTAGCTACTTTCTCTTAGTTACTTCTTCTTAGTTACTTTCGCTTAGTTACTTCTTCTTCCTTCTTAGTTACTTCTTCTTTCTTCCTAGTTACTTTCTCTTAGTTACTTCTTCTTTCTTCATAGTTACTTTCTCTTAGTTACTTCTTCTTTCTTAGTTACTTCTTCTTAGTTGCTTTCTCTTAGTTACTTCTTCTTTCTTCTTAGTTACTTTCTCTTAGTTACTTATTTCTTCTTCGAGATAGTATAATAACGAAACGCACGTTTCAGCAGTCAGATATTAACATGCTTTTTATGTTGTTGATATGGTATTATAAATTTAAATGACACAAAGTAACGGTTACATAATAGTAGACATAAGTTATTAATTATTTTAAATATCTCGAAGTCGTATCCTCTGCATCATTGATAATCTCATTTCGAAGTACATTACTGCCTTTCATTCAAAATCAAATAAAAGTAATTTTATAAAGATTCTAATGAATGGAGTCATTTCAACCTCAAATGATAAATTGAAACGACCCACGCCACTTCAAATTTTGAATCCAGTGCACATTCCATGAATGCAGCGCGTAAGAAGAACAATTGTTTTAACGATGGAAACCATTATTTATTTTTCGCGTCATAATTTCTTAGGTAATATAATTCTAGTTCGTATATTAGACTTTAAATTAGGTATTAAGAGAGTTGAAGTTTATTAATTCTTAAATTTAGCATAATTTATTTAATATCGTTTTCTGTTGCTTTTTTCTGCAGCTTTTTTGGTGCTAAAAGAGTAACCAGAAGGGAGTTATCCCTTCCCTGCCGAAGCAACTGGGGAGATTTGAATGATAATTGTCTCGAATCGGAAACTGAGGGTAAAGCCCTAATAGCCATTATCCGCCATAGACCAATTCCTCTTGAAACTGAGAGTAAATCTCTAATAGCCATTACCTGCCATAGACCAATTCCTCCGGAAACTGAGAATAAAGCCCTAATAACCATTACCTGCCATAGACCAATTCCTCCGGAAACTGAGAGTAAAGCCCTAATAGTCATTACCTTCCATAGACCAATTCCTCTTGAAACTGAGAGTAAAGCCCTAATAGCCATTACCTTCCATAGACCAATTCCTCCGGAAACTGAGAGTAAAGCCCTAATAGTCATTACCTGCCATAGACCAATTCCTCTTGAAACTGAGAGTAAAGCCCTAATAGCCATTACCTGCCATAGACCAATTCCTCCCCCAGGAGGTACGTTCCGTCATCGGCGTGGAGCTAACACAACTTCACAGCATTTATGTAGCCACTAGGGAAGCGATAACCACCTTAAATATCCAGCGCTTCTCATCCACTTACTCGTGGTGCCCCCAGTGGAATGTGTTATAAGAGTAGGACTAAATTAAATTATGGTAATGTTTTTATGATATACAGTCGGACCTCTATTTAACGAAGTCGCTAAATCCCGAAAAAAAGTTCGTTATATGGAAAATTCGTTAAATAGAATTCACATTTTAAAATACTTTAAACTACACAAAACAGATTTTAAATTCATAAACACTAAATATTATTAAAAAAGTAATTAATCGCACCTTTATTTTGTAAATTAATATCTATTTGTTTTATATATTTTACCCATCAAAAAGAAACCTGCAAGGAAAACAAGAATAAAACAAAACATTGTCTGAGAATACACTGTATTTTCAATAAAAAAATAATTTTATATTAAAATTAATGAATTTTAGCATTTCATCGTACGAAGGTTTGTTGATTTCTACATCATGATCATTTCCATCTTCTTCATCTTCGTCTTCTTCGCAATTCATTGCTGTATTGTTTATATTTTTCACACTGTCCACTTCAAAACTGCCTCATCCACATCTTCATAGACACATGCTTTTAAACGATTTGAACAAGAATTCGATGAATCATAATTTTGTATCTTATCACGATTTTTTTATTATGGTTGATAAGCTGTTTGGAGGAATACCAAATTTTAACGCAATATCCTTTCTTTTTCACGCCTTTATCCACCTCACGAAGAATTAAATATTTTTTTTTGATACTCAAGCACTTTTGCTTTGACATTTTCCAACTTCAAGGTCATTGATCACCATAAAATGTGTTAAAAGAAAGAATAAGTTTGAACTGTTTAGAAATATTATGAGAAATAGGGAGAGAAAAATATATTGGATCACAAGAAAAAGTTCGTTAAATAGAGAATGCGCTTCGCTATTTGGAGGTTGTTTCACGAAGAAATTCGCAAAATGTTCTTGGTTCCAAGAAAAAGTTCGCAAAATAGAGAAATTCGCAAAATAGAGAAATTCGCAAAATAGAGGTTCGTTAAATAGAGGTCCTACTGTACTTTTAGTTAATTTTATTTAAATTATTTGAGCAGCCCAGAAACCAATGCGGTTAAATCCATTTTTTGATATTTTCTGATTTTTGTAAATTTTATTGGAAATAATAATATTCTTTTTAATTATTAAAAGATTTAGTCGTTGCTTCATTAGAATACTTGATCAAATTAATAAACCAAACATTCTTAAAAATAATGCATTAGAAAAGCATTAATTTTATCATTATTGGAGTTATACCTAAAAGAACATAGAACACAGTTAATGTAGGCATAAAAATTCCATGCCCTGAATGGTTTAGGATTGTTATGTGGAAACATAAAAATCATTTTCTAGAGCAACAGCCTTTTTCTTTCATTTAATAACAGCCAAAAGATGAACGAAAACACACATATGCACTTTTGCTCAAACAGCTGGAGTGGTCTCCCCTAAACTTTCTCGTATGCGCCCTAACACGAGTGGGGAAAAATGCGTCAATAGGCAGTAACATGCGCCATTTCCTAACAGTGGTGGGGAAAAACGCCGCGATTGTCTTTGCGTCGTAGATTGAGAAGAAACCGAATATGAATTTGAACGCCTTTGTCACAACCGATTGAAACCAAAATTGAACACAGATCTACAATTAAGGCCATTTACCAAATTTCATTCATCCAAGTCGTTGCGTCTAAGAGTTATCGTGTTCACAAGCATGCGATTATACAGACCTACAGACAGTCAACCCTTTGACGGATTTGGTCCAAAATTTGATACGGATCTAAATTCCTGATGCTGTACTTGTGTACCAAATTTTATCCATCTAGCTATTCAAGTTTTTGAGTTATAGTGTTCACATGAACGCGGACAGACAGACAGACTTCCCGCAGACGGATTTTATCCAAAATTTGAAAGAAACCTACAAATTATGTTTAAAGACCACATACCAAATTTCATCCCTGTATCTCTAATAGTTTTCGAGTTACCGTGTTCACAGACAGACATAATTCCAAAATTGTGTTTTTCGGACTCGGGGAGGTCTAAAACGCGGAGATTCGTCAAAATCTCGAGTTCGAATTTTTTGACGATTACAATACTTTCTCTTTGTATACTTCGCTTACGAGAAAGTAAAAATGTTGCGCGAAATGTAAACAAAACCAAAGATGTTAATGGCACACACATGCGCTCTAAATGATGCAGATACATGTTTAGACGACATGCACAGCTACATTTGTCCTGAAATTTAACATCATATAAATTGATCCTATTATGATTAAAAATGAAGTGAAAATTAATTATTATAATCATAAAAGTTTTTCAAGAATCGTGGAAAAGGTTTTGTTGTAAGTTCGAGCATTAAATAATATAAGATAAAAGTTGCATAATATACAGGCAATGAAACGCATTACAATGGCGTTATTTATTTATTTATTTTTCCGCAGTTATAAAATGCTGCACTAAGGAAAGGGAAAATAAAAAAGAATGGCAAAATTATTCAAGCATAATTGATCGCAAGATTTTGTTCCAAAAGCATAAAAAGTCAGCAAATAGAATGCAAAACACTAAAAGGGATTTCATGTTCTTTCGCTTCCGGGTAAATTTAAGAAACATAAGATTGCTTTCACCACAATTGATATCAAATGGAACCAGTTAGTATAATTTAAAACCTCAAAAAGAAATCATTGAACATGGTCCTGCTAGTATTTCGCCGTGAGGGACAACAAAAATTAAATATTAAATCAAGAGCAATTTAAAAAGTTACCTTTAGATTTTGCATTTTAAACCACCAATATAATTTTTAACACAGAATATGTCTTATGGATTGAACAATTCGATATACACATGTTACAAAAGAAAAGATACGAGAAAAGGGAGATAAATCTGCCATTATGATTAATGAGGCTGTTTTAAATATAGTTGCAGTGCCAACTATGGAAATACAATGATAAAAAAATGGATAAATTAAAAATTTAAAAAATGATTCTTTTTTACTTTCTCGTATACGAAGTATACAAAGAGAAAGAATTGTAATCATGAAAAAATTCGAACTCGAGATTTTGACGGATCTCCACGTTTTAGACCTCCCTGAGTCCGAAAAACACAATTTTGGAATTATGTCTGTATGTCTGTCTGTGTGTGTGTCTGTCTGTGAACACGATAACTCGAAAACTATTAGAGCTACGGGGATGAAATTTGGTATGTGGTCTTTAAACATAATTTGTAGGTTTCTGTCAAATTTTGGATAAAATCCGTCAACGGGAAGTCTGTCTATTTGTATGTCCGCGGTCATGTGAACGCTATGACTCAAAAACTTGATTAGCTAAATGGATAAAATTTGGTACACAGTTTTATCGTTATGAATGTAGGTCCGTATAAAAGTTTGGGCCAAATCCGTCAAAAAGAGGCGTTCAAATTGCATATTCAATTTCTTTTAATCCGATTCTCATGCGCATGCGTATTGGTAGCAATCTGTTATTGTTGTAAATTTTATTTACAACAATAAATAATGTTTTCAAGCATCAATTGTTAACAATTTTTTTATTGTTGTAAATCAAACCGATCTCATTATTTCAGCAAATCACGCGCTTTTTCAATTGTTACGGTTGTGGTAGTATAAATTGTTTTCTTGGGAATTCAATTCCAAAGCAGAATTTTCGCTTTAGTATTCATTGCATTGCCTATTTTATCGCGCCTGCTTCAAAGTAATATTTTTTTGAAACGTGGCAACAGATATTTGATTTCAGGTTTGTTTGTTTTTTTGTTTTACTTTCTCGTATACGAAGTATACAAAGAGAAAGTATTGTAATCGACAAAAAAAATTCGAACTGGAGATTTTGACGAATCTCCACTTAGAAAGTATACGAGAAAGTTTAGGGGAGACCACTCCCGCTGGTTTCCCATTGGAAAACGAGTTTATACTATAATACTCGAAGATGATAATCGAAATTTTCACTCTTTTCTATTATACTTCATTGATATTTACTTCTAAATTTTGAAAAGAATTTGCAATCTTTGGTCCGTTTTAAAATGCTTTATACAGAATATAAATTTCAAAATGATTCTATATGATTGTACTATCAGCCATGAGGTCACGTCGAACTCTGTGGCAGTATCTAGGCTTCTTTCTGGTATACTCCTGACACGTGTAGAGAAAAAAATAAGCTAGGCAAAAAAGGCTGTAAAACGAACAAGAACCCCTAACGGAGTGTAGAAAAATAAGCGAAACGTCATACCACGATTTCCGATTTTCGTCCAACGCGGAAGCGGAATTAGAAGCCGGCGTGATTACCAAAAGGGCTGGGTGTAAGATAAAGAAAACGAAATTTGCAATTTTAACGCCTTTTCTTTAACCGATTGACACAAAAATTGGACACAAATCCACCATTAAGATAAGAAGGCCACATACCAAATTTCATTTATCAAGGTAATTTTTATTTTCTCATATACGAAGTATACAAAGAGAAAGTATCGTAATCGTCAAAAGATTGGAACTCGAGATTTTGGCGAATCTACACGTTTTAGACCTCCCCGTGTCCAGAAAACACAATTTTAGAATTATGTCTGTCTGTGTGTGAACACGATAACTAAAAAACTATTAGAGCTACGGGGATGAAATTTGGTATGTGATCTTTACGCACAATTTGTAGGTTTCTATCAATTTTTGGACAAAATCCGTCTACTGGAAGTTCGTGTGTCTGTCTGTCCACGTTCATGTGAACACTATAACTCAAAAGCCTGAATAGCTAGATGGATAAAATTTGGTACGCAGCTGTATCATCATGAATGTAGGTCCATATAAAATGTTCGGCCATACCAGTCAAAGGGTTGACTGTCTGTCGGACTGTATAATCGCATACTTTTAAAAAGTATATCTCCTAAACCCTTTGTCTTAAATAAATAAAAATGTATTTGACGGTTACTAACATTAATTATAGATCTGTGCCCAAATTTCATTCCAATCGGTTAATTTAAAGAAGTTATTGCGTTCAAAAGTATTCGATTATACAGCCAGACAGTCTGTCAACCCTTTGATTGATTTTGTCCAAAATTTGCTAGAAACCTACAAATTATGTGTAAAGACCACATACCAATTTTCACCCTCGTAGCTTTAATAGTTTTCCAGCTATCGTGTTCACAAACACACAGACAGGGATAATTCCAAAATTGTGTTTTTCGGACTCAGGGAGGTCTAAAACGTGGAGATTCGTCAAAATCTCGAGTTCGAATTTTTTGACGATTTCAATATTTTCTGTTTGTATACTTCGTATACGAGAAAGTAAAAAGAGAGATTCCTCAAAATCTCGAGTTCTAATTTTTTGACGATTGCAATACTTTCTCTTTGTATACTTCGTATACGAGAAGGTAAAAAGAGAGATTCGTCGAAATCTCGAGTTCGAATTTTTTGACGATTACAATACTTTCTCTTTGTATACTTCGTATACGAGAAAGTAAAAAGAGAGATTCGTCAAAATCTCGAGTTCGAATTTTTTGACGATTACAATACTTTCTCTTTGTATACGAGAAAGTAATAAAAGAATCCTTTCCACAAGCCGTTAGGCGAAGGCAGTTTCCTTCTGTCTAGATTAAAGTTAGTAAGTTGGATGCAATCCGTATGCAAGAGCAGTTACGTATTGCCCTATCCTGGATGGCACAAAAACAACAAAACTTAAACGTATGTTGTGATGTGCTTATGAACAAGTACGAAAGAATTGCAAAAATTGTAAAGAAGCAAAATCCAAAAACTATCGGTAAATATATCTAGCCGTGTAATAATTAAAATTGAGTTTCTCAATAGAAGTTAATTCTATAAAACATCTTAGGACTACCTCTAGTTAGCAATTCATCTAAATTTTCTTGTCGTTGTTTACTCTCAGCTTGTCTGGCGTTTCATAAAACATATTTTATATTAGAAAAAATCTGCAGCTTGCAACGGAGCTGAAAAATAGTTAGAGTATTAAACCAGCGGGAGTGTTCTTCCCTAAACTTTCTCGTATACTTCCATAAAAGGTGCCGTTTCCCCTTCCGCTGCGTGGCTAAAAAACTTCGAACCAACTGTTACCCAGAATCCAATGACTATCAGAAAGTTTTTCATTATAGTGATTGAAAAATATCTAGGTAAAGCATCATTTTCAAAGAGATGCGTACCGATTTTCCGCTCTTGCGAGCTCAAGGACAAACTGACGTAATTCGCTCCATATCTTTCGCGTGCACAGAAGATTGCTTCCAGTACGCATGCGCGTGGAGATTACTTTTGAAAATAATCCGTTAATTATACAGACCGACAGACAGTCAACCCTTTGACGGATTTCGTCCAAAATTTTATACGGACCTACATTCATGATGATAAAATTGTGTACCAAATTTTATCCATCTAGCTATTCAAGTTTTAGAGTTATAGTGTTCGCATGAGGCAGACTTCCCGTTTACGAATTTTGTCAAAATTTGGTAGAAACCTACAAATTATGTGCAAAGATCGCATACCAAATTTCATCCCCGTAGCTCTAATAGTTTTCGAGTTACCGTGTTCACAGAAAGACATAATTCTAAAATTGTGTTTTTCGGACTCAGGGAGGTCTAAAACGTGGAGATTCGGGAAAATCTCGAGTTCGAATATTTTGTCGATTACAATACTTTCTCTTTGTATACTTCGTATACGAGAAAGTAAAAATACATGAAAAGGAAGTGAATTTTTGGCCTATTACCTCTTCCAATTTTAAGCAATCAAAGTCTTCGTTATTTTTCATTTTTAGATGAGAAACAACAACAAAATTTGTACCAGAAAGTTCACCACACAGTTTTTTTAATGGAAAGAACCTGTAATGTTTTGCATGCATTGACCTTCAAAGCATATTTAAATTAATTGGGTAACAAGAAACTCACAAAACATTTACTACAACAGGGATGCATACAATTTCCAAATTTATCTTAAGTGTGTATTTACTTTTTGTAACTTAGACATCACTTCCTATAACGCAATCATTTAATAACATGACTTGACAAAATTGCAGCTGTAAATATACAGGTTTCCATCAATTGCAAAACACTTTCAAATTTGTCCTTCGTGTTCACCTTAGCGGCCTTTGAAAAGTCAAATCAAGCCCTTCTACCTGTTGCAGTGTCAAGCTTAATTTTCCTTAATTATTCGATTTGCGTGTGCGGTTTCGGCTTCATGGGTTGATGCAATTGTTTCATCAAATTCAAAAAAGAAACAAAGAAATTAAAAAGACGCGATTCACCGAAGCTGCAAGACAGCCTTACGGATAAAACTTCAGCCTGCTGACGATCGAATTCAACAACCTGACGTAAAAGGCCTTGAAATAGATTAGAGGGTTAACAAGCATGGGAGAAACCAGCGGGGGTGGTCTCCCCCTTCTCGTATGCTTCCCCAAAGAGGGGATGTCCCCCCCCGCGCCTATGAAAAATTTCGAACCTACAGTAACCCAGAATCCAATGACTATCAGAAGGTTTGTCATTGTAGATTATAGTGATTGTAAAATATTTCGGTGAAGAATCAAATTCAAAGAGATGCGTGCCGATTAAAACGAATCTATCACGCAGGTTACACTCTTGCCGGCTGAAGGACAAAGTGACGTAATTCGCTCAATAGCTTCCGCGTTCACAGAGATTGCTACCATTACGTATGCGCATTGAGAATCGGATTAGAAAAATTAATTATGCCATTTGAACGCCTTTTTTTAACCGATTGACACAAAAATTGGACACAGATCTACAAATAAGGTCAGAAGGCCGCATACCAAATTTCATTTATCTAAGTAATTTTGTTAAGAAGTTATTGCGGTTATAAATATGCGATTCAACCCTTGACCTTATGTTGGACGACCTTCGGAAATCGTGGTATGACATTTCGCTTCTTTTTCTTTTCCACTGCGTTGGGGATTCCTGTTCGTTTCACTGCCTTTTAGCTTATTTTTCTCTACATGTGTTAGGAGTATACGAGAAAGTTTAGTGGAGACCACTCCCGCTGGTTTAAAGAAGCTACTGCGTTCAAAAGCATGCGATTATACGGACAGACAATTAAACCTATGACGGATTTTGTCCAAAATTTTATACGGACCTACATTCCTGATGATAAAACTGTGTATCAAATTTTATCCACCTAACTAATCAAGTTTTTGAGTTATAGTGTTCACATGAACGCATACAGGCAGACTTCTCGTAGACGGATTTTATCCAAATTTTGGAGAAACCCTCCAAAAATGTGTGAAGATCACATACCAAATTTAGTCCCTGTATCTCTAATAGTTTACGAGTTATCGTGTTCACAGACACACAGACAGACATAATTCCAAAATTGTGTTTTTCGAACTCAGGGAGGTCTAAAACATGAAAATTCGTCAAAATCTCGAGTTCGAATTTTTTGACGAATACAATACTTTCTCTTTGTATACTTCGTATACGAGAGTAAAAAGAGA
>BGPR01005170.1:43719-63036 GCA_013235015.1 Araneus ventricosus | reverse complement strand
CTTTCTCTTTGTATACTTCGTATACGAGAGTAAAAAGAGAGATTCGTAAAAATCTCGAGTTCGAATTTTTTGACGATTACAATACTTTCTCTTTGTATACTTCGTATACGAGAAAGTGAAATAAACAAACAAACCTGAAATCAAATATCTGTTGCCACGTTTCAAAAAAATATTACTTTGAAGCAGGTGCGATAAAATAGGCAATGCAATGAATAGTAAAGCGAAAATTCTGCTTTGGAATTGAATTCCCAAGAAAACAATTTATACTACCACAACCGTAACAATTGCAAAAGCGCGTGAATAAAAGATTTGCTGAAATAATGAGATCGGTTTGATTTACAACAATAAAAAAAGTGTTAAAATTCATGTTTGAAACCATTATTTATTGCTGTAAATAAAATTTACACCAATAACAGATTGCTACCAGTACGCATGCGCATTAAAATCGGATTAAAATGAATTGAATATGCAATTTGAACGCCTCTTTTTGACGGATTTGACCCAAAATTTTTTACGGACCTACATTCATGACGATAAAACTGTGTACCAAATTTTATCCATCTAGCTATTGAAGTTTTTGAGTTATAGTGTTCACATGACCGCGGACATACAGATAGACAGACTTCCCTTTGACGGATTTTGTCCAAAACTTGATAGAAACCTACAAATTGTGTGTAAAGACCACATACCAAATTTCATCCCCGTAGCTCTAATAGTTTTCGAGTTATCGTGTTCACAGACACACAGACATAATTCCAAAATTGTGTTTTTCGGACTCAGGGAGGTCTTAAACGTGCAGATTCGTCAAAATCTGGAGTTCGAATTTTTTGACGATTACAATACTTTCTCTTTGTATACTTTGTATGCGAGAAAGTAAATATGTTGCTGGTTCAAAATTAAATGTCCTATTTCCGAAAAATTATCAAAGAATCCATTATTCGTTTATTTTGGATGTATATATGTATTTTTTGTATGTTTTATTGAAATATAGAAAAATAAACTCATGGATTGTATATCGCTGTCGTTCAAGCAAAAATCACTGAGTTCAAAACTAACGCTTTGAGGTATAATTAATTTAAACTTAATTAATTTTGTGTGGTTATGATAAGTTTTAAAAAAATATTTTACAGATTTCTAGCACCAGCGATTCGTTTACTGAGGTTTCGATAGCAGGTTTATATCATAAAGTAATTAGGGTGAGGCGTGGAAATAGGGAACAAGTAGTAATTGGTAACGGTGACTCCAGTGTCCACTACTGATGCTCTGTGGAACTGAAAAGCATGTGCTTTCTAGAGGAAGAAGACATACACTTTCCTAATTTTTTCAATGGTATTTAGTAACGTTTTTACTTTCTCGTATACAAAGACAAAGTGTTGTAATCGTCAAAAAATTAGAATCCGAGATTTCGATGAATCTCCACATTTTAGACCTTCCTGAGTCCGAAAAACACAATTTTGGAATTATGTCTGTCTGTGAACACGATAACTCGAAAACTATTAGAGCTACGGGGATGAAATTTGGTATTTGTTCTTTACACACAATTTGTAGGTGTCTATCAAATTTTGGACAAAATCCGTCACCGTGCAGTCTGTCCGTTTGTATGTCCACGGTCATGTGAACACTGTGACTCAAAAACCTGAATAGCTAGATGGATAAAATTTGGTACACGGTTTTATCGTCATGAATGTAGGTCCGTATAAAATTTTGGGTCAAATCCGTCAAAGGGTTGACTGTCTGTCGGTCTGTATAATTAACGGATTCTTTTCGAAAGTAATCTCCATGCGCATGCGTACTGGAAGCAATTTTCTGTGCACATGAAGGCTATGGAGCGAATTACGTCAGTGTGTCCTTGAGACGGCAAGAGCGTAAAATCGGTACGCATCTCTTTGAATTTGGTTCTTTACCTAGATATTTTTCAATCACTATAATGAAAAACCTTCTGATAGTCATAGGATTCTGGGTAACAGAAGGTTCGAATTTTTTTTATCCACGTGGGGGGAGGAGAAACAGCACCTTTTAGGGGAGAACACTCCCGCTGGTTTACCTTTAATTGCAACCGTGTTTAGAAAAGTGAAATCAAAATTTTTTAAGTTTCTCGCTCTTTCCGCCGATTGTATACAAGCCGAGTTATATAATTCTCAGATCTGTAGAATACAACGATTACGAGGAAGCTTCTGTTTTTGTTTTTGGATTTCATCTTGAGGAACAGGTTAGTGTTCTTTTCTAGTGTGACAATTTCCACTGCTGGGTAATTGGAAACAGCTTCTAATGTTAGAAAAACTTGTATTTTTGTGTATTTGGAATAATTTTTTATTTGATGGTAGCAATTTTAGATATAGAAACGTGGTTTCTTTATGTCTCGTCAGAAAAGTTCGCTGTTTCATGTCAAATTAATAACTGACATTTTAAAACATTTTACCATGTCATCTACATACATAATACTTTTAACCCTTTCCGGTACAAGGCATTAAATTTTTTTAAATATGATGAAAAAACCTCATGAATGGTTTTAGTTTATTGTCTAGGAATGAATTTACAAAAAAAAATTAACTTACCTCATTCCGAAGAATGTTGTCCCCTTTTGGCGACACCCCCTCATATAAGGACCCCTTTGGATACAGCAACTTTGATACGTACAAAAATACTGTTGAATCTTACACAAAATCATAAATTAAATTCAATAATTAAATCAATTCAAGAATATTAGAGGAAAATTGTCGAGTGAATTTGCTAAAATTGTAAACGTCAAGAACTCAAAATTTCTATCTCCGAGTCAAGAAATTTAAGCATTTTAAATCTCTAATATTTCTGATTTGGAAACGAAATTACATTGTGCTGCCATCTATATTCTAAAAGAAGTACTATCAGCTGCCTTTTCGTGCAATTTTCCGGGTTTCAAATTGCAATGGGATTTTTTTAAAAAATTTTAAAGTTGGTGTTCTCTTTTGCCACCACCACGCCGGAAAGGGTTAACGTATGAAAATTGATTGTTAATAATGATATGAAGCCGTTTGACTTCAAGTAATGGAAGAAAACAAGAAAACTGATGATGAGAAAAATAAAAAAATCCCCTTCGGCAAGCCGGAAGGCAAAGGTAGATTCCTTTAATCCGGAGATATAAGGAAAATAGCATTTCGCCCTCTATTTTCATAAGGATTCGAGTTGCAAGATAAAATTGGTTGCAAGAGACGGCAAATGACGAGAGCTTTCCAACAAGGGGTAACATGCATAGGTTGAAAGACACTTTAAGTTAAGGGAGAAGAGAGGAAGAGGGAAAATCACTTTTCAGCTCATAACTTCTAAGCAATTGTATCAATCGAAAAAGTTTAAATGCAAAAATTGTTCGCTATGATAAGGCGATAATTAGCCTAATTTGGATTTTCTTTCTATTTTGAATTGTAAATGATTTACGGGGAAATGAAAATTTCCACCCCCTTTGAGTTGGATAGCTCATCTACGAACTCGACCGAGATTTTCACTATCCTTACAACATACCCTACGCTGATGATGATTTTCTAGGGGTCATGATCGATGAAGATCTGCAGAAATTTTCGGGAAGTCGTGTTATGACAACCATTGCAATAGGTAGACTTCCTATAAGGAATCTACCTGAAAAAAACTTGATACTGATGGATGAATCTGAAGATGGGTATTTTGGCTCTTTTCAGCAAGAAACGGAGTCTGCGGAGATGGAGGAAGTAATTTATCTGGTATCATCTATGGCTGATTTTCAACAAATATGTTTGATTTGATCGATAACGTTGGAGGTTCCAGACTGAAGCCGCATTATTCTAAGGTCTGCGTGATTCAACTCGTTGACGGTGGTGAATTGTAAACGACCTAATTTGATTTTGAATCTACACGGATGAATGGCCTCTGATGAAGTCATCCACCGGATTCTTACTTCTTATCGTTGTCTGCTATTATTTTTGTATTTTTAACTCCTCTTTCACAATTAAATCTTCCCTTATTTCATGTTTATATATTTGCACCTCGGAATTTTTCCTGGATGATGCATCATTTGCTCACACCAAGTAAATTGCTTCTATTAATGTTGTTTTGTCTTTTTACTTTCTCGTATACGAAGTTACAAAGAGAAAGTATTGTAATCGTCAAAAAATTCGAACTCCAGAT
Organism: Araneus ventricosus; assembly: GCA_013235015.1. Taxonomy (NCBI): domain Eukaryota; kingdom Metazoa; phylum Arthropoda; class Arachnida; order Araneae; family Araneidae; genus Araneus; species Araneus ventricosus. The sequence goes on along the minus strand of BGPR01005170.1, from coordinate 58,902 downwards.
TTTGACGAATCTCCACGTTTTAGACCTCCACGTGTCCGAAAAACACTGTTTTGGAATTATGTCTGTCTGTGTGTCTGTACGTCTGTAAACACGATAACTCAAAAACTATGAGAGCTACGGCGATGAAATTTGGTATGTGGTCTTTAAAAAAATTTGTAGGTTTGTATCAAATTTTGGACAAAATCCGTCAATGGGAAGTCTGTCTGTATGTCCGAAGTCATGTGAACACTATAACTCAAAAACTTGAATAGCTAGATGGATAAAATTTGGTACACAGTTTTATCGTCATGAATGTAGGTCCGTATAAAATTTTGGGCCAAATCCGTCAAAGGGTTGACTGTCTGTCGGTCTGTATAATTCACTATTGAAACCAATCCGATGTCTCCACGCGCATGCGTACGGAAGCAATCTTCTGTGCACGCTGAAGGAGCGAATTACGTCAGTTTGTCCTTGAGACGGCAAGAGTGAAAACTAGCAGTGTGCGATTCTTTACCTATATATTTTTCAATCACTATAATGAAAAACCTTCTGATAGTCATTGGATTCTGGATAACAGTAAGTTCGAATTTTTTTAGCCACGCGGGGGAAGGAGAAACGGCACCTTTTGGGGGAAGTATACGAGAAAGTTTAGGGGAGAACACTCCCGCTGGTTTAGATAGTCAATTGCATACGTAACATTTTCTGTACCTGTTGTTTTATACATCGGATACGCATAGCATAACATAACACCACTTCATGGCCCATGACTAGAATCCTTGTGATTCTCTGCAAGCAGTTTTGGTGGGCATGAAGCGTTTTTTCATTTATATTTTTACATGTTACATAAAATCAAATGCTAGAATTTTGATATTTACAATTCACTATTCGAAATTGTGAGATTACTATTTTGTACTATTACAAATTGTAATAATGCTGTTACATATAAAAACCGCTTACGAAGAATCACGAGAACTCTACACATGTTGCCATGAAGTGGTGTTTTTTACGTGTATCCAATACATAAAGCAACAGGTACATAAAATTTAATGTATACTATGTTAGATTCATTATTGTTAGCATTTCAAAGATTTATAGGATATACAGACAGTTACTTTTATTATTATTGGTGATTCATTGCTAGTTGTTTTTTCTTTCTCTTACGACTCGCCAGAGCTTATTTCCTTTATATCTATGGTTGCAGGTGGTTTTATTTTAAATTGGAATAGAAACGAGGCCACTGCATGTTTAATTTCCAGTCGGGTCGATTCTGATTCCCATCTACATGCAAACGAAGTCAATTGTCTGCATCACAATATTATCAGCTGCTTTAAACAAACTTCCCCTGTCCCTTGGGAAATAAATAGCTTATTTGAAGCAAATCGTATTGCTGCATCATTTTACTTCTCAGAGTTTGAATTAAATTTATGTTGATATGCTTGACAAGGGTATTTTTTAAACATTTTTACTTTCTCGTATACGGAGTATACAAAGAGAAAGTATTGTAATCGTCAAAAAATTCGAACTCGAGATTTCGACGAATCTCCACGTTTTAGACCTCCCTGAGTCCGAAAAACACAATTTTCGAATTATGTCTGTCTGTGAACACGATAACTCGAAAACTATTAGAGCTACGGGGATGAAATTTGGTATGTGATCTTTACACACGATTTGCAGGTTTCTATCAAATTTTGGACACAATCCGTGTACGGGACGTCCGTCTGTCTGTATGTCCGAAGTCATGCGAACACTATAACACAAAAACTTAAATAGCTAGATGGGTTAAATTTGGTACACTGTTTTATCGTCATGAATGTAGGTCCGTATAAAATTTTGGACCAAATCCGTGAACGGGCTGACTGTCTGTCGTTCTGTATAATAGCATACTTGTTGAACTCCATGCGCATGCGTAAATGCCTGTGCAAAGAAGGGATACTCCGAAAACTTGGCAGTTTGCCAAAAACCAATTCTGGCGGCGAGATTTTGTAAGGAAGCAAACATTTAGGGCGTCTCGTTTTATTTGCGTATTGGAAGCAATCTCTGCGCATGCGCAAGCTATTCAGCGAGCAAGCTATTCTCCTTTCTTCTCCGCACGCGGAACTTGCATTGCTCGAGTTTGATAAAAAAAAATAAATATTGCGAAGTTTTAATACATACGTATCTTTTTGAATATGATTCTTCACCTCAATATTTTACTATCACTATAATCAACAATGAAAAACCTTCTGATAGTCGTTGCATTCTGGGTTACAGTTGGTTCGAACTTTTTATCAACGCAGGGAGAAGGGAAATGACAAATGTTTGAAAAGTATACGAGAAAGTTTAGGGGAGGCCACTCCCGCTGGTTTTTTTTCTCCACTGCGTTGGGGGGTTTTGTTTTAGCTTATTTTTTTCTCTACATGTGTTAGGAGTATACGAGAAAGTTTATGGGAGACCAATCCCGCAGGTTGTTACTAAGGGTGCGTAGTGAAAGCATTGTTACCCACAAAAAAGTTCGACTTTCAAACTTTGCTGAATCCTCACGTTTTTTTTTCCCATTAAAAGCATTTTTGAAAATATGTCTACCTACACGTTGGTTCTGTCTGTGAATGCGATAAACTACATAATAAAGAAAATGAACAGACAATAACTCAAAACCGTGAAAAGGTAATGAAATTAAATTTGATATGTCGGCGTTTATACTGAAATTGTAGATCTGTATTAAGTTTTGTCGAAATCAGGGCCAGATTTTCCATAGGGCCAACCTAGGCCATGGCCTAAGACGAATATAAAATTTTAAAAAGGTTAAAGTAAAGTTTACTGTGTGCAGCCCTTTCTCTCCGCTTTAGCTCGCCAATTCCTTGCCGCCAAGCAGAAGACGGATTGGTGACGTCAGGACAATTGTTTTGGTTGCGCAGGAATGTTCCTATTCTTACTATTCCTGTTTTGTTCGCGCAGGAATCGTTATATTTTTATGTCACTCTTCAGCGTTGCGATTTTATTGGTCAGGTATGTGCTATCTACGATTTCATTGGTCGATTTCTTCGAATTTGAATAAAACTTCGTTTGGAATTGAAACTCTCGTTTCTGGAATTTAAAAAAAAACATAGATTCCTAACATTCAATGAAAAAGCGAAGCTACTATTTTCCCGCTTTGCTGAAAGCTAAGCCGCTTCTATATATATATTTTGTTTAAAAAATTTGCCCGGAACCCACATGAGATGCCGCGGGCATTGCGTGCACAAGGCAATAATAAAATGCTCGCTGCGCACCCAAAACAAATGTTCTCACATCGCCAAGCCATCTTGCTCTTGGCGACAAAATGTTGGCGACCCTAAGTGGGGAGGAACGGCTGTGCACCGTAAACTTTACTTTTACCTTAAAAAAATATAAGATTAAAATTCGCACTGTATGCTAATGGGGAGTAGTCCTCCTTTCAGCCTCGTAACTTTTGGTTTATCTATACTGGAACTGTGATGCTTTAGATGCGAAGAAGCCGTGCTACTCGAATTGGCTGTTTGAAGTCACGAGAGAGATAGCTCCACGAGTAGGTAGAAAACGGTTATTCCAGTGGTGTGCACCTAATTACGTTTCTCTCAGAATATGCGGTTTGCGCAGCTCTGGGGAAGTTTAACCCCGAGGGTTTCCATAATTGACAAAGCGCACTTGCTAAATTGAATTTTCGCCCCAAATCGATGCATCGCTATGCTTGAGGTGTCGTTTGAATATGAAATACAACTTAGTCGCTGTTGAAACTACAAAATGAAACAAACTGATTTTGTAAGATTAGTATTTTAAATATATTATTCATTTATTTTGTGGAGACGCATATATTGTGGGTATCTTTTCAAAAAATGATGATGTAAAAATAAAATGGAAATATATATTGTTTAAATTTAACTTATTGAAATGGTAATTGCAGTAGACTCGGCTTAATGTGATCACTTCGGGACTTAAGAATTTTGATAACATTAACCGATTGATAACTATAACCGAATTGGGTAAAATCAGCTATATTTTTATCACATCAAGGGAAAAGAAATAAAAAAAAAGACCTCCCTGAGTCCGAAAAACACAATTTTGGAATTATGTCTGTCTGTGTGTCTATCTGTGAACACGATAACTCGAAAACTATTACAGCTGCGGGGATGAAATTTGATATGTGATATTTACGCATCATTTGTAGGTTTCTATCAAATTTTGGACAAAATCCGTCTACGGGAAGTCTGTTTGTCTGTCCCCGGTCATGTGAACACTATAACTCAAAAACGTAAATAGCTAGATGGATAAAATTTGGTACATAGTTTTATCGTCTTGAATATAGGTCCGTATCAAAGTTTGGACCAAATCCGTCGAAGGGTTGATTGTCTCTCGGACTATATAATCGCATACTTGTAAAAATTGTATCTCCTAAACCCTTTGTCTGAGATAAATAAAAATTGGTATGACGGTTGCTAACATTAATTATAGATCTATGCCCAAATTTCGTTTCAATCGGTTGAAAACAAGGCGTTCAAATTGCATATTCATTTTTTTTACTTGCGTACTGGAAGTAATCTTTGCGCATGCGCAAGCTATTCAGCTCTAGCGAACGAGGTCCTTTTCTCCTGTTTTCTTTTCGCTCGCGCACGTCCTCGCATTAGCGGAGCTTGACAGAGTGTGATAGGAAATAAATATTGCTAAGTTTTAATACTGACGCATGTCTTTGAATTTGATTCTTCAGCTAAATCTTTTACAATCGTTATAATCTATAATGAAAAACCTTCTGATAGTCATTGCATTCTGGGTGACAGTAGGTTCGAATTTTTTATCCACGCAGGGGAGGGAAAATGACAAATTTTTGAGAAGTATACGAGAAAGGTTAGGGGAGGCCACTCCCGCTGGTTTCGATTAAAGTGGGTGGAGAAAAAAACAGTTTTGGCCAAATGGATGGAATGGACAACAGATGAATTGCCGGCTAACTTACCAGTAGGCCACAGCGGCCTCTATAACTTTCTTTCAACGATCATATACTAAACTTCACCTATCGAGCTTGCTTCGCTTTTTAGTTATTACAGTCACCTACACAGGAATAGGCCAATCTATAGAGTACTAGACTGATACAGATCTACATTTATAGCAATAAAACCACAGCAAAAATTTCTATGCATAGTTCATTGAGTCTTGGAGTTACGGTGTTCAGATGCAGACAGACAGATTTCCCGATCTTTTCTTTCAACATTTGATGGAGATCTTCAATTTTTGAGTACATTTTTTTCCATGACAAGGTTTGAACCTTTCGACCAGGTTCGCTAGTCAACAAGAAACAAGGTTTTTAGTAAGATTTCCCCAAGCTTTTATTACAAGTTTGTTTCAGGCCTTTCAAAAGGTTGTTAAGAGCCCTCCTTCGGCGGACAGGCCCCCCCTTCCCCCTCCGAAGCGGTACTCCTACAGAAGGGTACATCCCCCTTTTTTATCCCCCTTCTTCTGACGTCATCTTAGTTCAACTTGTAGTTATTTGGAATGTCAATTGCTTAGGTCAATTAGAAATCTTAATTAATCAAAGCTAAATTATTAGTTTCAATTAATTTGATTAATATAATATTTAATTGAACTTACTTATACGATTTCGTTGTAGATTGTGACAAAACTTCAAATTCCTACAAGCAGGGGATCGAACCCGCGTTCAGAGAGTTCGAATGCAAACGCAATAACCACTGTACCGGAAGGGGTTACACACGATGGGACGGGTGGCTCATAAAAAGTTTTCCTACGTCAATTTTGCGGGGATGGTTTCCGAAACGGTTTGCGTGGAAATGCTTTCGCGGACAGCCTATGGAAAGTGAAATGGCAACCTTTCCGCAACGTTCTTTGCTATCTGGGATAGGGAGCTGAAACGTGGAAATTTATCAGAACCAATACTTTCTCTTTTTATAAGGTAGAGTAAAAGTACAATTTCAGAAGTTGAGAAGAAACAGCCGATTCTCATGTTTCTTGGTAATTGCACCGTTTTATTTTCTTGCGAAGCCTGAAAAAGAAATGAAATTTTTCTGCATTTCCCAGATGTTACGATTATATTTATTATTATTACTATTATTATGCTACTTAAGCAATAAAGATTTTCCATCAGGTGGGGGCACCATAAGTACCTTGATGAGAAGCAGCCGGCTAAGCAAAAGGGTTCTCGCTACCCTAGTGGGTATAGTAGAGAGATAATTATACTTTAAATCTAATAACGCGCTAAGAATTTCACGGCAAAATGAAATGAATTAAATTCATAATAACGTTGCGTTAACCAATGACACTTTTTTACCAAACAACCACTAAAAGTATGCATTTGCGTTAAAATTGGCGCTTTGTTAAACAAAATTATCTAACCATCCCTATTTTGTTGGAACAGTTAAGGTGAATATGCAAAATAATAGCCTACGAATTTCCCATTAAGATGCCTTACTTGCAGCTTTATTTGGAAACTAGCAATATCCGCACGGCGTTGCCCGTGGTGTCATGACTTCAACAAAACAAAAAATAAAGTCTTCATACAATTACGTAAATGAAAGTTATGGAAACGAAATCAAAACAGAAAAATATATATTATTGATTTTGCCCGCTTCTTTTTCCCCTAGTCAATGACATTTACCCGTGGCATCATGGCTTTAACACAATATATAAAAAGGCTACATACAATTACAAAAATGAAAATTTCAAAAAAGGATATCAAAACAGAAAAATATGTATTAATGAGTTTACCCGCTTCTCAGTACCGAGTACGTTAACCCAAAACAATATTAAAAAATTACAATGTGAAATTCATTATGCCGCAAACAAAGTATGCGATGCAAAGAAATATATTAAGACACGCTTAAAAATAATAATCGGTTATTGAGAAAATAAATCATCTCCACTTAAAACGGCAACGGTAGAACGAGAAAGTAATGACGTCTTCTGCCGCGAGGAAGGTGACGTCACATCGGATTGTAGAAATGCATGCTGGGAGCTGAAAGTAACCTTGGATCGAAAGCTCCGATTTGGTCTGCGAGTGAAAATGTTTGAACTGATCAATACCAAAATTCATATAAAATCGGAAAAAAATATATATTTGACTGTTCTTGTTTTAAAAAAGGGATAAATATTCCGGTTGTTACCTCAAGAAAATTAAAAATGATAGCGTTATTAGAACGTCGGATGCGAGAAAATAAAAACTGAATGTTAAAAATGCAGAGGAAAAGTGACTATTGTTTAAAAATTTCTCAAAATTCAGTAAATTAAGTTGGAAATTCAAAACAAACTTCATTAGAACGAAAATCGTTTGCTCTTTCCGATGGTGTATCTATTTTTTACGTAAAATTATCCGAAACCATGCTATCGAGAAATTATTGCTAAAAGTCATCCAAAACACAAAACATGAAATAAAAAATTTTCTGGATTAAATTTTAAAATTCCGGCTTCGAGGTGCATTGAGGCACCATTACGACTACCTATGTGCCAAATTTCAAGGCTGTAAATACGATAAATTCGTCTGGACACACACGCACGCACGCACGCATGCACACACACACACACACACAAACACAAACATTGCCTTTTTTAAGTTTAGATTGATACTTGGCCGGAAATTGATTTCAGTCCCTATGTGTTACATGCCACGAAAAAGCTGCCACAACTTTTGTGCTAAGTGATTTTTGATGTCTACCACCTCTTAGAAGTTTTGCTGTACTTAGTTCGCCCAAGAAACTTAACCCTCTAAGCTGTTAGCAATTTGGATCTATTACCTTTAAAGTCTTAAAAATTTGCTATTAAAGTGAATAATTGGATCTGTATTGAATTTAATCAAGTTTATGAAATCTTAAGAATATTTTAACCATAGTAGTTTTAAGAAATTATTCACATAAATATGAATTATTTACTTATGAACTCAACATGAGGAACGCACACACACAAACATAGCTTTTTATAAGTATAGATAAACAACCCTTTCCGAAATGTAATTCCCCCTTCCTGAAACGTGAGAAATGATTTCAATTAGTTGTAACGTGCCCGTTTTTCTCCTCGTGAAAAACTCTTTCGCAACTCCTGTATAAAGAAACAAGAAGGTCAATTTCATGCATGAACATTAATTATTGAGGTCTCTTCCCCGAAATCATTACGCAAGATTTGGCGAAAACAATATATGTATGAGTATAAGTAAGAATCTGTGGTTTTCCTTACCAGTTCAACAGAATCCGTATTGCTTTGTTTCTAAAAATAAGTTTAAATATTTAGAGAAGAAACCAAATGCTTGCGAGGCTCAGTAAAAGGGAAACCAGCGGGAGTGGTCTCCCCTAAACTTTATCGTATACTCCTAACACAAGTTGAGAAAAAAATAAGCTAAAATAAGCTTAACCTTCCAGCGGGCACGCCTGCTCAAATTTTACGACAAACAGGATTTTTCATGCCCTGTTCTCACATTTGGAGTCAAAACTGTTTGAAAGCCATTGTTATTCCTTAATGCGACCCTTCTCTTCAGGATTGAATGGGATTGCCCGAGTTTGAAGGTGATTTCATACTGTTTTATGCTTCTGTCGTAAAAATCACGACGCGCGCCCGCTCGTGTAGTTTGAAAAAAATAAATTTTTCACGTCTTAACGTTTCAGTTTGATAATTATATATCCAGTGCGCATTACAGCTATTTAATATTTCATTTTAATTTGTCAAAATATTTAATATGTAATATGCCTGCCAATAATCCACCAAGCCGAAGAATGTTCTTGAAAAACCTCAGTCTTATGAAAACACCTCACTATTCGAGCCCAAAAAATAATCTAAATTATACATCACAACCTGAAAAAGCAAGTTAACAACTACCAGTTTTGAGAAAAAGAGCTTGTGGTTTGTGTTTAGAAGAAATAAAACGATCATCAAAATCCATGAAATACAGTAGGTGCAATATATAGTATACTTGTAAGCGTCACTCTCTGGCAAAAGCTCAGTGTTTCGAATGCAAGGACAATGATAAGAAACTAAGAAGAAAGTCTTTGTTGTACAATCTTAGTGGGTATTATACTATTTTTTAATATATATGCTTAATACCTTTTTACTTTCTCGTATACGAAGTATACAAAGAGAAAGTATTGTAATCGTGAAAAAATTCGAATTCGAGATTTTGACGAATCTCCACGTTTTAGACCTCCCTGAGTCCGAAAAACACAATTTTGGAATTATGTCTGTCTGTGTGTCTGTATGTCTGTGTGTGTGTCTGTGAAAACGATAACTCGAAAACTATTAGAGATAAAGGGATGAAATTTGGTACGTAGCCTTTAAACATAATTTGTAGGTTTCTGTCAAATTTTGGACAAAATCCGTCAGCGGGAAGTCTGTCTGTCTGTGTGTCCGCGGTCATGCGAACGCTATAATTCAAAAACTTGAATAGCTAGATGGATAAAATTTTGTACACAGTTTTATCGTCATGAATGTAGGTTCGTATAAAATTTTGGACCAAATCCGTCAAAAGGTTGACTGTCTGTTGGTCTGTATAATCGCATCTCCAACGAGTCCGCTATCTCCACGCGCATGCGTATTGGACGCAATCTTCTGTGCACGATATTTATTGACTCCTGCTTGGCGCTTTTTTTTCATCCGATTCTCCATGCGCATGCGCACTTGGTAGCAATCTGTGCGCGCGGAAGGATTGTCCTTGAGCCAAGAAAGAGTAGAAATCGGTATTCATTTAATCGGAACGCATCTCTTCGAATTTGATTTTTTACCTAAATATTTTCTGATAGTCATTGGATCCCGGGTTACAATAGGTTCGAATTTTTTTATCCACGCGGGGCGGGGGAGGGGAACAGCACCTTTTTCGAGAAGTATACGAGAAAGTTTAGGGGAGACCACTCCCGCTGGTTTAGAGAATAATAGTATGAAATCTCATTGCTTTCTCTGATTTCAGTAAAATTTTAGATTTTGCAAATAATATAAAAATTAATTTTTCTTCTTGATGAAAGGATTTGCTTTTCTGATATGTCTCTTATTACTATAATGAAGTAACTTACAACTGCAAGGGTAACCAGCGGGAGTGGTCTCCCCTAAACTTTCTCATATACTCCTAATACATGTAGAGAAAACTAGAATAATAAAAGACGTCAAATAAACTTCCGTCGCAAGTAAACCAAAGTTGGAACCACGCGTGGTTTGAAGGATCAAAACAAATTCAAATCCTCTGCTCATTCTTTTGCGCAACAGGACCTGGCGAGACTCCCTAAATGTTTGCTTCCTTACAAAATTACTCCAGAATTTGTTTTTGGCAAACTGCCAAGTTTCGGAGCGTCCCTTCCTTGCACAGGCATTGCCACTAGCAGGCATGCGCAGGGAGTTAAGTTTCAAAACTGAACAAGTATGCGATTATACAGACCGACAGACAGTCAACCCTTTGACGGATTTGGCCCAAAATTTTATACGGACCTACATTCAAGACGATAAAACTGTGTATAAAATTTTATCCATCTGGCTTTTCAAGTTTTTGAGTTATAGCGTTCGCATGATCCCGAACATACAGACAGACAGACTTCCCGTTGACGGATTTTGTCCAAAATTTGATGGAAACCTACAAATTATGTTCAAAGACCACATACCAAATTTCATCCCCGTAACTCTAATAGTTTTTGAGTTATCGTGTTCACAGACAGACATAATTCCAAAATTGTGTTTTTCGGACTCAGGGAGGTCTAGAACGTGGAGATTCGTCAAAATCTCGAGTTCGAATTTTTTGACGATTACAATACTTTCTCTTTGTATACTTCGTATACGAGAAAGTAAAAATTAAGAAACTTATTTTGTCGTAAAAAGTACGCCAAGCGCCCGCTCGTGTAAAAAATTTTAGAACGCCCGCTGGAAGGTTAATTTTTAAAACGCACTGATCTAACTGGAAATTAGTATTCTCACGAAATTAAAGGAAAATTTGAAAATGATAGCTGTTTAACATGAACAAAAAATACGAGAATTTTCTAAATGAGATTCGATTCCCAGGAGGATTGACTCAACAAAGTGGTTGTAGTGTCTTTTGATGACCCCCTGGGAATTCCCAAAAAGATTGCTCCTCACAGTCGATGCCACCTGAAAATGAGAAATCATTGAGTTTACAAATTAAAACACCAAGTTGCTTCTTTTGGACTACTGCCAATTTTTTAAATAAAAATGTTGGAAGGGATACAATTTAAGTTTAATAGAATCATAAATATTAAACGATTGCATAACTTTTAGATAAAAAATTATTACAAACATCTAGAACTTTGGTGCACCATCTAACAACATTGCATCCATATTTAATTCTTTGCAGAAACAACGTAAACAAAGTAGGTAGATCGGGACTAGTTGGCCATGCGGGCACGTTGAGCCAGGCATGATATTTTTAATGCTTTTCGGTGTTTGACACTGCCATTCCAGTCAAGTGTGTTATCCCGCCTTCCTTCTTCCACATCAACGTCATTGAAGAAGTAGCGTCCATTAAAAGACCAGCCAGAATTTCCTAATTTTTGCTAAGCTGACTAAATTTCCTCACTTATGAATAATCGTTTTTTTTTTCTCTGTTTATAAGTTATAATTTCCATTTTTACAAATAATATTCAGAAAGATAATTTTACATTGTTAATTTAGGGCTTGTTTGCTTATCGGAATTCTTTCAGAATAAATCCCTACACTCATGGGAAACAAAAATGGCGATGTGGGACTAGTTGGGCCATTTCGCATGGGGCACGTTGGCCCGCGCTGCTACACAGGGTTTATCAGGATGTGCGTTATAGAAATATCTCTGAATATGTGGGATGGAATTGTACTAGATTTATTATGCAAGATACTTGTTATGAAAAACCATGCGGACTCAATTTTGATTATAATTAGGGGAAGGTGGTGTACCTAGGTCCCATTTTTACTTTTTAATTTTTAATTGGATAATTACTAAAAGAAAGGTAACAAAACAATTTTTCTTTCATATTTTAGGCCGTTATGCACAACATATATTTTTTGTAGATTTTTTTAAAAGTTTTTCAGTGCATTATTTACAATTTAAAAAAAGTGCAAATAGGACCAAGGTACACCATGGGTAGTGTACCTTGGACCAGCTATTTCTAGATTTAAAAAATCTAACCGAATAGTTTGAACATAAACATTTATTGGTATTTTAGCTACAGAAAAATGTTAATGAGCACTTTTACTTAATGAGGTCTTAGCTTAGACCGAATATAAAATTATTACAGCAACAGTTTCATTCCTATGAGTAGGCTTAACCAACATTGTAATTAGACAAGTCATTTCCAAATGTTAATTTCCGAAGCTTCCTTTCAGATCCTCCAGTCAACACGGGATGTGGTAACTTCCACATTACATCACATTTTTCCACAACCTAAGTGGCAGACCATGTAGTGGTCATGCACTAAGGTACACCACTTGGCCATTTCATGGAAAATGGCTAACCACTAAATTGAGGTTAGACTTAACATAATTTCTAACACATGTTATTATAGCTAAAACTGTGCTTTATAAGTTAGGAATTTTACTATAAAGTAATTTATGTATGTTTAGGAACTATTAACACAAAATTCAACAGGAAAAAATTACTTTTGATGGGTCAATTTCATTTTTCAGGATTCATTCATTCAAATGAGCACCTTAACAAATAAGTTTAGGTACACTGGGACCTCTGGTGGCAAGTGTACAAAATACATATAAAATTTTCTATACATGTATACAGATGGCCCTAAAATCGGCATAGGTTCAAGGTACACTTATGTCCAAGGTACACCACCTTCCCCTACACAATACTATTTAGCGATGACCATAAAAGCTGTATCTCAGTTTCTATTGAATAGAAATACGCAAAATTTGTATATAATACACATAATGTGGATAATAACACAATTATATAAGTTACTTAAATTAATAAAGTATTATAATATAGAAGAATGTTTTGTGATAGTCACTTCATGTTAGTAGTGGTTCAATTAACCCCGCAGTCGGGGCAGGTTGGGCCAAGCGACTTGGTGTCAGTTTGAGGTTTTAAATTAATACTGTAGTTAATATATTCAAATTTTACTATGGCGAATTATTTCTGAAGGTTCATTAATAGTGTCAGCTTAAGACATTTTTAAAAATTTTGAATTCCCCTTTTTTAAAAAAATTCTTAGAAGAAAAAACGGCCCAACTAGCCCTGGTCTACCCTAGTTTCCTCCCCACTCTTCAATACTCTGAGGAATAATCTAGGAGGTTTACTAAAGAGGGAAAGGTCCTCAAATGTGATACATGGTGTAAACACTTGTTTACGTCAGGTATTTTAGGTACACTTGTTTACACTGCGAAATGTTTATTTTAAGATTGTCGAATAAGTTAATTAAATTTAAAATAAAACTACCTAAAGTGTTAAATTGATTACAAAAAGTATAATAATATCGAGTTTGCTTTTCATTTTAAAGAAATGGCACGAAAATCTTCACGAATAAGTTGTACTCAAGTGATTTTAGTTCGATAACAATGTTTTCAAAACAGACACGAAATAATATTTACATCATACATTAGAACTAAATAATGTTTTAAAAACCAGCCTTTTGTCATTTACTCTTTGTGGAATTAGAATTAAACTTTATACTCAAATGACGGTTGCAGCTTTTCAAAGAATTGATTTTATATTAAAACCCCTATTACAAAACGAATTTTGCCAGTGATAGAATTCCTAAGAGATCACCTTTCGCCAAACACGCGCATTTTCTGATAAACCTATCTTCTTATAAAGTGAAAGAATTATCCTTTTCTTAGGAATAAATGGAAATGTATTCATTTCCACGTGTGTATTTCCTACTTCTGTCTAAACTCCAACTGAGATACAATTTTCTAAGAGCAAACTGCAAAAGCATCGTGGAAGTGGATTAGTTCAAATGTTCCGTCAATTTAATTCGCGCGTTTTGTTAGTGAATTTGGATTAGTTTAAATGTTTCGTCAATTTAATTCGCTCGTTTTGTTAGTGAATTTGGATTAGTTCAAATGTTTCGTCAATTTAATTCGCGCGTTTTGTAAGTGAATTTGGATTTGTTTAAATATTTCGTCAAATTAATTCGCGCGTTTTGTAAGTGAATTTGTATTAGTTCAAACGTTTCGTCAACTTAATGCACGCGTTTTGTTAGTGAATTTTTTAAAACGAATTATCTCGGAACTGGACCAGGGTCAAGGCATGATTGTGTCTCTTGTAAATCTAATGCAATCATATATTTACGGCTTGTTAAAACCATGAATTCTTCTGAATGTTTATTTCTTATATATATATATATATATATATATATATATATTTGCTAAAAATAAGATGGCACCTCCTGTTTTGGAAAGGGGCTGTCGTGTTCATTCTCCTAAGAAGGCATAGAATACTTGAGATGCTCATGGATTCTACGTAATTTTTGTGTAAAATTAATAAGCTAATTAATGATTAAATTTTAGTTTATAAGCCTAAAAATGCGACAATTCGATGTACGCCAATATGACGGGCGCGACCGTTAAGGGTTAATGTGGTAATCTTTTGATTCCGTGAAAACACTTTTAAGTATGCGAATCTCTAGTCGAATTTTTTAAAAGCGAATAGATAAAGTATTTATCTAGCCAAATTTTGTCCCGGTAACTCAAAAGTTCTGGGCGTGAATATAGAAGAAAAAACGAGCATACATACGCAGGAAATGAGCTCTTTTCTATGTATAGATTGCGCATCAAAGAGTATGTGGAAGGATGGAAATTCAAAAGGCAGAATTCTAGTGAAAGGTCATTCGAACAGTATACAGTTTTTGGTCCTCGTGGTTAGTTTTTGAGTTACAGAACATAATGTTATGAACCTAATGGCATACGAAGTCTAATAACTTTACTCAAGATTACGGCTACGAGCCTTGCTTAGACAGAACGCCGCCTGCACCCCTGGTTCCTATAACCTAGGTTATCACATCAGTTTGGGTGGGTGCACGACGTATTAAGTAACCCCCCACGGAGTCCACAATGCCCCGCACTTGAATACCTCCCCCCCAACAACTTTATTTAACCAATAACAATATGATACAGAAATATGGAAAAAGGGAACATTTTACAATTTTTAAAAAAATAAACAGGCGGTTTACATCGCAGATGTCAGATAATGGCCTCCTACAAGAATTGAGGCCCGTTCTGTAGATATTATTTATTGTACAATATATTAAGAATTGAGGCCCGTTCTGTAGATATTATTTATTGTACAATATATTAAGAATTGAGGCC
>BGPR01005170.1:20272-34376 GCA_013235015.1 Araneus ventricosus | reverse complement strand
TTATTCTTTATTACGTTCTCGTATCGGAATCGAAGGAATTGTAATCTTTAAAAAAATCGAACTCGAGATTATTCTTCACTTTTCTTCTAAATTATTTACATATTTTCTATTCAGAGTGATATTCTTTTCTATGAAAATGACTCGTTCTGCCCTATGTTAAATTTATTCTTTATTACGTTCTCGTATCGGAATCGAAGGAATTGTAATCTTTAAAAAAATCGAACTCGAGATTATTCTTCACTTTTCTTCTAAATTATTTACATATTTTCTATTCAGAGTGATATTCTTTTCTATGAAAATGACTCGTTCTGCCCTATGTTAAATTTATTCTTTATTACGTTCTCGTATCCGAATCGAAGGAATTGTGTGTAATCTTTAAAAAAATCGAACTCGAGATTATGATGAATCTTCACGTTTTCTATCTCAACTGGTAGTTTGTCTGTTTGCTTGTTCTTCTGAATGCGTGTGTAATTTGTAAACACAAAACAGTAGACTCTGCTTAATGTGATCACTTCGGGACTTAATAATTTTGATAATATTAACCGATCGATAACAATAACGGAATTAGGTAAAATCAACTATATTTTTATCACATTAAGGGAAAAGAAACAAAAAGGGAAAAAAACCACTTGTCTAAGGGCTATCTATAATTTATTTCAAAAATATCAATCAAAAAATTCGTTAATTGTTGCTTGACGACAATTAGTCTTTAACAGTTCATTTATATATTGTTCGTACTCGTATTGTTTTTTAAAATTTGTTGAACGATGCTGCACGGCGCGTTTCAAAATATCAAGTTCTTGCCTCATTTCGGCGTTCGTTGGAGGGTTTTCTTCAACACATTCGTCCCAATCGGAATCATCAACTTTATTGCTTGGTCTTGCTCACAGACAGCTTGGCAAATTTCCAAGTCTGTTAGCGTGGCAGCTACTGGAATGCAATCATTTATGGACATCCACTCTTCATACTCTTCTTTTTGCATACCTTTAGGAGGTTCAATGAAAATTACCGACGGTCACGTCCCTGCTTTCTAAATGACGACCTTCAAAGATAGGTCATAAAAATTAAACTTCGAAATTCTTGGAATGTGTGGGCAGAGTGGCCCAAAGATGTTTCCTTATAATTGGAGCGAGAAATTCTACGAACGTCAATCGTTAACGCTGGTTGAAAATGAGGGATCGGTGAATTCTCTACTTCAAAACTGATAACATTAAACTCTGTCCTCCTTAACTCTGTACTCTTCCTATATCGCAAATATCTGGGAGCCAATTCATGTCCATAATTTCTTTACTTGCATTAAGAAGCCTAAAGCCGGCCATTCTCTTCACAGAAAAATGTATATTTTGGAATGCGAGAAGGAAAAAGCGATAAAAATCTATGAAAATGAGCCAAACGGGTTGCCATGGTTGGAATTCCGTCTGGACTGAAATCGGAACGAAAAATCAGAGGACCCTGAAAGAGGCTATCGAAAACGAACAATGCCTTGCGTAGATTGAAGCCTCGCTTCAAGGGTAGCATAAATTAAAATCTGCTGACTGGAGAGAAACGAAGAGCGATTGACAAGCAGCTGTAGAGAGGAAAAGAAGATAGCCCTCCTACCTTCGTTCAGAGTTAGCGTCCTTTTAAATACAAGTGAATTGCGGCTTAAGATTTGAAGAGAGTTTTCTCTTTCTTTCTTTTCCGACAAATAATAGAAACTGAGTGAAGGGAGAGATCTGAAAATTCCAGAGTTGGAGAAAATTATTTTTTGATTTTGTTTGGCTCTTTGTGAACACGGTAATTCAAAAGCACAAAAATACTAGAAGGTTAGGTTATATTAACGTCCCATTTTGAAGCAGCACGAGGGCTATTTAGGGACGGACCTCGTAATTTTGAACCGCGGTCAGATGACGAGGACGACACCTGAGCTGGCAACCCCTCTCCAAACTTCCGCGCCACACCAACTGGAGGACGTTTGGCCACTACGCACGATTTAGCGTGCAACGGGCCCCATACGCGGCAGATCTTCAGTGGAATCGAGCTTCGAGCCTGCGTCCCTCCGGTCACGAGGTCGAGACCTTGCCACTAGGCCACGGCAGCCTCAAAATATTAGAAGGATAGAATTTCATACGGATTTTTACACGAAAATTTATTTATTTAAAGAAAAGCACACTACAGAGAAAACTCCATTTACAAAGTGCTATAAACAACAAACACACAAAGAACAAAAACCACAACGATTAAATAAAAAAAAATGAGCTAGAAAATAAAAATTTGAACACAGAGAAGACACAAAATCATAAACATTTTGCAAACGCATATATAATTAAAAACGAAAACACATAATCACAAAAACTTTAAAACACACTGTGATTCTAAAAGTCGTATTTTTTAAAAAATTAAAAGACCATTTCTAAAAGGCAAGGGTTAAAAAGTCAAAACACACAAGCACCGAATCTTCTAAAAACACACCAGGAGTTTAAACGTTTAAAGATGAAAATACATACTTGATATAAAAATAAATTGCGACACGGCGTCAAAAACAGAGCACAAAAATTAAAACCTATAAAAAAACATTAAAAAAATGGTCGAATACATAAGAACACGGAAAATCAAAAAGAACACAGAAAATCAAAAGAAATGATCGATTGGATTGATGGTAGATTAGAAAAAATGGTAATGGTTAAAAAATGGTAGATTTCCTTAAAATTTTGGATGAAACGCCTCTATGGAAAATCTGCATGTCTGTCAATCCTTGTGCATGTTAACCCAAAACAGGAACTGTAAACATGTATCGAATTTTGGAGAAAATCCATCAAATGCTGACTGTCTGTCTCTTTCATACATGTGAATACCATAACTCAAAAATGCTATTAGCTATATGTGTGAATTTTAGTGTATGATGTTTACAATGAAATATAGATCTACGTCTGATTTTGGACTAAATCCTTCAACTGGTGTTTGTCTGTCTGTGTGTCTGATTTAAACCACATCGTATGAATAAGTGCAATGTAACTTTCAGTAATTCATTCATGTAACTGTTTTTAATGCTATTGTTATGGGAAAGCAATTGAAGGTGCAGCAATGGTGGAAGAAATAAATGTTAACCCAATATACGAACTGTAAACATGCATCGAATTTTGGACGAAATCCATCAAATGCTGACGGTCTGTCTATTTCATGCATGTGAATGCCATAACTCAAAAATGCTATTAGCTAGATGTGTGAATTTTAGTGTATTATGTTTACAATGAAATGTAGATCTACGTCTAATTTTGGACTAAATCCTTCAACAGGTGTCTGTCTGTTTGTCTGTCCGTGTGTCTGATTTAAATGGCATCGTATGAATAAGAGCAATGTAACTTCCAATAATTCATTCATGTAACTGTTTATAAAGCTATTGTTATGGGGAAGCAATTGAAGGTGCAGCAATGGCGGAAGAAATAAAAGTTATGTATAATTTATTTTATTCATGGCATAAACCAACGGAAATCATGAAAACTTCTGTTCATTCTGAGGACAAATGTCTAATCACGTGACGAATCTTAAAACCAATAAACTGTAATTTGTCTATGCAAGTAATCTGTTTATCAACTCACAACAGAACATCTTCGGAATCAGAAACGAAATTGTTGATGAATTGAAATTGAGAGAGTGACGTCAAATTGAAATCAGGTTTCCACAAATAAAATTTCAAGGGCAACGACTATTCTTTCCGCAACTGTTGTGCAAATGATTTCATTCTATGTGTTAATGAAAATTAAAATATCAAATTAGAAACAAGAACAGTAAATGAAAACTTTCGTAATATGTTATAAGAGGAATGCATTTGCAATTCCCTCTTCCCGTGCCGTTTCCACTCATGTTTTTTTCATTTTAATGCGCATATCCTCTTGCTGTATAATTAACATAGGAAAGAAACAATAGATCCAATGTAGGATTATTCTCCATTTGTTTATGGAGACATGCGAACCTGTTAAACCTCGAAAATTTTCGATTTTATGAAAAAAATATATATTATTTCTCTGTCTTTTCTGTACAATTTAAAACAACCCGAGTTAAAAAATTCCCATAATTACGAAAGTTATGAAGGAAAATGCATCAGCTATTCAACGCAAACATTGAATATGCCCATATCTTTAAAGCGCTATATCTCAAAATGTGTTTTTTTGATATTGCGCGCACGATATCTCAAGCACTATTGAATATTTTTACATAAAATTGTGACTGAATATGTATTGTGCTATGTTCTACAAATTGAATCACAGTTTTGTACATATTTTCACCAAAGAAGTTTTCTATGGAGTTAGAAAAGTCGAAATTTTAACAATTTTTAACATTTTTATTTTAAATCGGTATATAAAATAGAAATTAAATTTGAAAGTTAACAAATTGAGGTTCAGTTTTTTAAAAAGACTGTTTGAATTACTTAGATACCCAAAATATTGTGTTTAGACCCATATTTTATCCGTAATCATGCGCGCAAGGTGACTATCTCATTTTTTCTCCAAAAATTATACCCATATTTATTACTCTTTCAAATAAATGCATATCAATATTAAAATTTCAAAATGTGTTTACAATAAAAGAAAGAATTCTAGAAAAAAATGTTAGTTTTTGAAATGTTATATTTTAGAGATATAATGTATCGAATTTGACAGTTATTTCTCCATTCTTCGGATAATTAAAGGGCGTATGTCCCCTTAAAAGAAGGTTTAATTTCTGATAATGATGTGTTTGCGTTTTATTAGTCGATAGATGACAGCGGACTGTTATTAATTAAACCAAAGAATTTAAAAGGAAAAATACATGAATTCTCTTCACCATTCAAAGAAATTAAACGCAAAGCTCACCATACTTACCAGCGTAAAAAAAGCCTAGGAGAGAGCCCTTTCGCTGGTTAAGGCTAAAATTTTCATTAGATTTAAAACAAATCTCTCTTTTTTTAATGATAAATGGAAGAAATCAAAGTTTACCGGCAATATAACAAAATGAGGTTGAAACTTTGTGTCAACATGTCACTGGTACTCGAATGGGTTTTTCTAATAAAAGAATTTTACTCTGTGTTGAGAAGCCTAGCGGAGAATAGAACATGTTTAAGGAGGAGTTATTAAGTCAGAGATTTTTTTAAAAAATTTCAAACAGTCCAAACTTTTTCCAGAATGAAATGCCTTCCTGCATTACAGCGGCAATTTATTGCTTGTAAGTTTTTAAGCAGTGAGAACGATAAATTGGAATTTTTTTTGTGATTATTAATCTTTTGGACAAACAGATTTCAAATGGACAAAATTCCATCTAGTACTGATATCTTTTTTTCAGAATTTCCGAAGAATGAATTTCCTCGAATTATGAAAAAGTTCCTTGTATTCAATTATTCAGAAAGATTAATTTATTTTATCTTACGAGAAAAAGAATTCAATGAACCAGTTTGTACGAAAGACCGAGTTTTTTAAAAGGGAAAAGAAATCACGTAAACATCATAATAAATAAAAGAATCAGCTTTATGCAGCCTTAATAAAAATGGAAGGACCGAAAAAAAGCTCTGATTGTTTTTCAAAACAGTCGGAGCAAATTTCGCCGCTTTGCTATTTTAGTAAATGTTAATTGCGAGTGATTTTTTAATATTTATTTTTATTTTTCCTGGCACATGAAGTTAACCTTTATTGTCCTCCTGAGATGAATCTCAAAACCACTATGTACGAAAGACCGAGTTTTTTAAAAGGGTAAAAGAAATTAGTAAACATCATAATAAATAAAAGAATCAGCTTTATGCAGCCTTAATAAAAATGGAAGGACCGAAAAAAACTTCTGATTGTTTTTGAAAACAATCGGAGCAAATTTCGCAGCTTTGCTATTTTAGTAAATGTTAATTGCGAGTGATTTTTTAATATTTATTTTTATTTTTCCTGGCACATGAAGTTAACCTTCATTGTCCTCTAGAGATGAATCTCAGAACCACTTTGTACGAAAGATCGAGTTTTTTAAAAAGGGTAAAAGAAATCACGTAAACATCATAATAAATAAAAGAATCAGCTTTATTCATTAAAATATGGAAGGACTAGAAAGAAAAGCTTTGATTGTTTTTCAAAACAGTCGGAGCAAATTTCGCAGCTTTGCTATTTTAGCAAATATTAATTGCGAGTGATTTTTTAATATTTATTTTTATTTTTCCTGGCACATGAAGTTAACCTTTATTGTCCTCTAAAGATGAATCTCAGAGCCACTATGTACGAAAGACCGAGTTTTTTTAAAGTAAAACAAATCATGTAAACATCATAATAAATAAAAGAATCAGCTTTATGCAGCCTTAATAAAAATGGAAGGACCGACAAAAAATCTGTTATTGTTTTTGGAAAAAATCGGAGCACATTTCGCCGCTTTGCTATTTTAGTAAATGTTAATTGCGAGTGATTTTTTAATATTTATTTATATTTTTCCTGGCACATGAAGTTAACCTTTATTGTCCTCTAAAGATAAATCCCAGCAAGACTAAACAGACCTGCATAGAAACTGTCAAACCTAACGAATGCGCCTTTTCATCAACAAGGTCATTTATTGTAGAGAATCATGAAAGAAGCAGGTTTGAATGAATTGTGAACGGAATAAGCTTTATCCGGACCTAATTGTATGTTTACTAGCAGATCTCTCAAAAGATGTCATTCATTTTATGCTTCGGTGAATCGGAGCTGTCACGTTATCTGAGAATTTGAGTTACATAAACAGTTTTAACAGTCTTTTAGAAGTCTAATGACTAGGGATGGGAAAAACCTACCGGTTTAAACCGAAAACTGTTTTTTTTTCGGTTAACCGGTTTTTTTTGGTTATTTTGTTGCCCCAGTTCAAAACCGGTTATTTTTTTAATCCAAAAACCGGGAGAAAAACCGGGTTGGACTAGACTAAAATTTACCAAGTTATAGAGTTTTGAATTTCATTATCTTAGACCGATCACCGACAACCCTTCCTCGAGGCGTCTGTTGGCTGGCAAATTACTGAAAGTCTTTATGAACAGATAAATATTGTCCAATGGATTGATTTCCTGCAAAAACAATACTAAAAGACAAAATTGACTGCAAGCGCGTCTGCTTCTTTCAGCCAAAAAATATTTATTTTTATTCGGAAGTTCTGTGGTGTCCGAAAGATTAGTATCTACGTTGAATGATGTTGTTTCCGATGAGAGGTGCCGACTCACGGATCAACACATCGCTGAAAGAGTCTTTATGAGCAGATTAGATGATAAATATTGGCCAATGAATTAATATCTTGTGAAAACAATGTGAATAAATATTCTGTCTATAATACTTATTTATTGCAATAATTACTCATTTATTATTATTGTATATTATATTAATTATTTTACTAGCTACATGACCCGGCGTTGCACGGGCAATCTTGAATAATGGGATATTCCCGGGCGGAGAAAAGTGAGATCACGTGAGGCCTTCGGATCCATATTTTTTTATGTGCCCGGCTCCGTTTTTTTTTCAACAAATATTGTCACTTACTTTCTCCAAGAGATGTAAATATTCTTTCAAATCTAGTCTTTTTATTACTAATTTTCATATGCCCGCCTCCGATTTATTTTTTTTACATATATTGTCGCTAACGTAAACGTTACGTTCCCCCCAAAACGTATTCTCTTTTCTTTGTTCTTCTGTTTCCTCGCCTCTTCTCTCCTGCCCACATTGTGCCATGTCTGACAATCGGCTATTTCTTTGTTCTTCTGTTTCTTCCGCTCTTCTGTCCTGGCTACGTTGTGCCATAGTTGCAATCGGCGGCTTCTTTCTTCTTCAGTTTCAACAACTCTCCTTTCACGTTTTCTAATTGCCTCCCGTCTACTGGCAACATCCCCTGTAATTCCTCTTTTTCTTTTAGGCATCGGAAAAAGCGAGAATTGAACAAAGCAAAAATAGTAACTTCCAAATATCAGCTTAAAATAGAAGCTTCTACAAATATTTAAACTTGATCAAATCAATGAATAATGATTAAAATCACTAACATAACTAATCTACATCTTTCGGCACATAACTTTACAGAAACAAAACACCCTTTTTAATTTCGTTAAAATGATTTTGTTGGACGTTATATCACGGGATAAAAAAAAGAAATTATACACTTTCAACGATACATTTTTTTTATTTCTGTCAGCGTCCCTTTTTTATTGTTGTTGTAACAATGTTCTTTAAAGTAAACGACTTCAACAATAAAATAATTTTGAATTGCGCTGTAACAAGGAAAAGTATTGTTATAAAGTATCCGAAACAATGAAAAGCATTGTTGTCAATTAGTTTTTAATTAATATCTTTTTCACTAATTAAAATTTCGATATTTAAATGGCCGAAATCGATTCCTTGGATTATTCCCCATCTTTTGGTACTTTCCGCGCGCTTCTCCGTTCGGCGGTTCGTGAGAAGATAGAAGGACATACATACATACGTTTGTTTACCTTCGAATTTTAATAGGATAGATTAATACTAACTTATTTTATATTATTAATAATAAAAAAATTCTGTCCACAAACGTTGCTTTAAAAAAAATAACCAAAAACCGTTTTTTTTCAAAACCCGATTATTTTGAGCGGTTTTAACCGCCATGTTAAACCAGAGGTGAAAAAAAAACGTTATAGGGGGGGCTTATACTTATAGGGGAGCAAAGATCGCTCCCTCTACTGCTGCATTTCAATTCCCCTTATCTCCCCCCACTAAACGGATTTCCGATTTGCTACCCTCGGCGCGAGGTTCAAATCTAGGCAAACCTTTTGATGTGCCGCCCTTGCCTCGTTCTGGGTCTCAAATGGGAATCGGTGCATGACTGATTCGTTTCATTTGATTTCGTTGGAATTCCATCGCTTTGAATAATTTGTTCTAAATTTCATAGGTTTTCGACTTTGACGATTGCTTTTTCCTTTCCGTGTTCTAAAATTTCCATTTTGGAAGAGATATGAATGGCCTGCTTAAGAAGATTCGCCAGTCAACGTTCTTCCACCAGGCGGCCATTGATTGGTCCATAATAATGAAATTCAAAGCTTCATGACTCGGTCAGTTTTAGTCGCAGAAGAGTGGAACCTTTTTTTTTTGTTTAAAATGCTATTGTGTCAAGAATATTTTATTGAGTATAACTAATAGGACGGGGACTGTATAAAAATTATAAAAATTTAGTCGCTATTTTTTCAGCAATACATTTATGGACTCGCACAACATAAATTATAATTCCTTACATCATTTAGAGCATTTTCTATTAGAAGTGTATGTCTACCTATAAAGGTTTAGAAAATAGATTAGAGTGGACACCTTGAAAATCGTGTGCATGTTAACATGATAGACAGGCGACCGACAAATTGAGAGGGATGATAGTAGGCATCAAGAGGATGAAACAAAATAAATAATAATAAAAATTAAGGTATAAGCTTTTATTCACGCGAAAAAATGAACGCAAAAGTTGAAAACAATTTTTCTGATTACAATAAAATGCATCGTTCGAATAAAAGCGTGGGCGCCTTATATATTACCTTATATTTTGTGTATATTTTCTTAAACAAATGGAATATTCCTAGAAGGTAAAGGCACCCACGCTTTTATTCGAACCATGTGTTATGCACAGGAAGCGAGTTTGCCAATATCACTTGTTAGTCTCGTAAAGTAGAGACAGGCAGCTTGAATAATACTAGTTATGAAGAGCTCCTGGATAAGCTAAAAGCGTCCTGGCTTATTGCATGCAGTGGAATTTCTATGAGATGGAGCATTTTTAGAAATGACGAATCGTATGATTTAAAATAGACATTTATTACACGACCACATTTAAGAACATATTTACATATCACATCTTATAGTAAAGCAACAGCTTACAGCTGAAGTCTCTCCGAGGAGAGAATGCTTAGAGAACCGTAGGTCTCTCTCCTTTCCCTCTTTAAAGACATAGTACAGACAAGTATATATACTCTAATAATCATCTACATATCAGCTGCGGGAATCGGATAGACAACGTCATACGATTCCGATTAAATAGCTGCTAAAAATGGATGTCAAGTGAAGTGATTAATTTAAAGAAAGAATGCTTCAAATCTTAGAATAAAGGTACGAGAGACAATTTAGAAAAGATGCAAGCTTCTTAGCTTAAAATGCATAATTTCCCAACACCATGCATTTTATTGTAATCAGAAAAACTATTTTCAACTTTTGCGTTCATTTTTTCGCATGAACAAAAGCTTATACATTTAAATTTCTTTTTATTTATTTTATTTTCTACTTTTTACTGACGGCTGACACGAATACTGACGACATGTTAGGCATAGTAAACCAAATTCAATTATTGAATTGTATAAAACACATATTAAAATTGTTATATACATATGCACAATTACATTTTAAAAATGAGTTAATGGCATTAACTTTCTGAAATATAAATCCTTAATATATTACGTGATAACTTACAATTATTATCGAAAAAAGAAAATCGATCTAAATAACTTTCTCTTTTTGCCTGAGTGCGAAACGTTTGGCTCACACGAAGTAAAAAAAATCTGGTTGTTTGCGAATTCTAATAGAAAGTAAACCCAAGTCGTGTAGAAACACGAGCTATTACGTCATTCATCGGTGCAGCGCCGGAAGTATAGCGTATTCTCTGTTAGCTTAGTGGTGTTGTTACAACCCTACGTAACGTGAGGTTACCACTTTCCAAACTTTATCGCCCAAATATAGGGCTATAATTTTAATGCCACTTTGTTAGGTTTAAAATAGGTATAGATTGCAATTTTTTGCATAATATTGTATTATTACCGGAAACCCACCACCGTTCTAAATTTCAAAGCTGTAGCTCGATTGGAAGTGGGTAAGAAATCGATCTCAAAATTTGAGGACACGACACTCAAGTTGAATGAAAGCTTATAAAAATTAGCATAGAAAATAAGGTCGCAAATGACGTTTAGTCGGTGAAAATTGCAAAAATACAGGGTGTCCGAGAATTGTTGTTGTTAAAAAATTAATAAAAACACTAATAATGTTTCAATTACGAATTTTTTTTAATGAAAGCGCATTTTTAAACATTTTTTTCAGATAGGTAACACGCCTTTTTGGTGGTCCAGGGGGTCGTAAATTACTGAAAATCAAAAATTAGTTTAGAACCATTATCTGCAAAAATATTGGAAACTGGAAGAAAAATAATACCGGTTTGCTACCGATCGTCAGAAGCTAATCTGTGTTTTCTGGTGCCTTTTTTAGTTTTTCTTGAATGTCTGGAAAACTCTTCAGTTTTCACACTACATGTGAATAACAAATTAAAGAGCGTAAAATTCCCTACAATTTCATGCTTTTATTTTTCTTCCAGTTTTAATATTTTTGCAGATAATGGCTCTAAATTAATTTTTGTTTTTCAGTAAGTTACGACGCCCTGGACCACCAAAACGGCGTGTTACCTATCT
Organism: Araneus ventricosus; assembly: GCA_013235015.1. Lineage (NCBI taxonomy): Eukaryota > Metazoa > Arthropoda > Arachnida > Araneae > Araneidae > Araneus > Araneus ventricosus. Next base: position 22,984 of record BGPR01005170.1, on the reverse strand, counting down.
TTAAAAAAATGTTTAAAAATGCGCTTTCATTAAAAAAAATCCTTAGTTGAGACAATATTTGATTTTTTAAATTAATTTTTGAACAGTATCCAACAATTTTCGGACACCCTGTACTTTTGCAATTTTCACCGACTAAACGTCGTTTGCGACCCTATGTTCTGTGGTAATTTTTCATTCTCTTGATGCCTACTCTCCCCCCTTCTGAATTTGTCGGTCGAATTCGGCTACACCCTGTATATTGTGATATACCATCAAGAATGCAAGAAATTTTAGATCTTTCTCAAATTTTGGACCAAATCCATCCATGTGGTGACTGGGTGTCTGTCGGTGTGTCTACCGGCGCATGTGTGAAAGCGATAATTAGAAACTGCAGCAAGCTAGATAGATGGATTTTGGTGTATGATTTTTGTAACAAGATTCTAAATATGGGTCTCATTTTGAGCTTAATGCGTCGAAAGCAGACTATGTGTCTGATTGTCTGACCATGTGTATGTGTACACAAAAACTAAGAAATCCCACGAACTAGATAAATAAAATTTGATATTTAGTCTAGACACTCAAGTAGTAGATACGTATCCAATTTTAAATCGAGTCGTTCAATGGGAAGAAGTCCAAATGTTTAAGTTCACCCACCATATTACAAAGCTAAACACAAAATGCAAAATATAGTTTAAATATACGATAATATCGAAAAGAGAACACTCCTGTTGGTTGCTGACCACGTAACCCGAATATTTTCCACTGTTCTACGAAAAGAGAACACTCCCGTTGTTTGGCGAGCATATAACCCGAATATTTTTCACTGTTCTACGAAAAGAGAACACTCCCGTTGGTTGCTGAACACATAACCCGAATATTTTTCACTGTTCTACGAAAAGAGAACACTCCCGTTGTTTAGCGAGCACATAACCCGAATATTTTTCACTGTTCTACGAAAAGAGAACACTCCCGTTGTTTGGCGAACACATAACCCGAATATTTTTCACTGTTCTACGAAAAGAGAACACTCCCGTTGGTTGCTGAACACATAACCCGAATATTTTTCACTGTTCTATGACACTACACCAAAACACGAATATTTAAGTAAGTGCTTTAATAACATTAAACTTTAATTCCATTCGCATTCAATAAAAACATCATATGGGGAAAGTGGAGTAAAACCGGGTTGATAAGGTTCGAAGACCTGCTGGAGCTAAAATATTCGACAGAGAGCTTGTCAAATGTTATTAAAATATTCGATGTTTATCGGAGTACAATATATCTTTTCAGAAAAGTCGCAGTTTCTTTACTTTTTTATCAATGTCTCAGTCAGCAGTTTCTTTACTTTTATATAAAAAAGTCAAACAACCCGGGTACCCATGTTAACGCTATGGGAAATTAGAAAAACACGATTTTCAGTGGGAAAGTAGCATTAATTTTTACTTTATATGACAATTCAAGAATATTAGTTGCAAAATTCACATGTAAAGCAGTTGCCTTCTTCTTCCGCGCCGCTGCAGCTTTCGTGGGCACAGCTGAGACAGTTTTTACATTGGATTAACCATTATTTGTTATCTAATTTAGAAAATTCATCATTAAAATATAGGCAATCAACGTCTGATGTGTTTTTATCTTCTTCAGCAGAAGTATCATTAAAACTGACTGTCCCGGTCTTACGCTACTTGGAGTACCCGGTTTTACCCCGAGTGCAGAGGTTATAGAAAACGAAGTAGAACCACGCGATTATTGGAGTAAATCCTTATTGTTTGATAGGGTATAACCGTATAATAAGCTGGACTAAAAATGATTTTTAAAAGAGCACTGATTTTTAAGTAAGGATAGTTTAAAATCAAACGAACGTTAGAGAGTTGACGTCTTAAAACAAATAAACCTTCACAGAAGCAGTGAATTTAACAACTGCAACACGCCACTATGACTGTTCCTTTTTCTTGACTAATAGAGTGTAATTCAGTATCTGTCCGCTAGAAAGAAGAACTAATATTGAGGGAATCAAAGGTACCCGGTTATATCCCACTCTTCCCCACATTTTGAACTTTTTGGTACGTATATGAAACATTTTCTGTGTCAGAGCACACTGGGACAATGGAATCACCTTTCTAAAATTTCTCACAATTCGAAATCCACCAAAGAATTTTTTCCTTCCATTCATGGACGTTTGAAAGCCATCCATTTCGTCCCTAATTTCAGAATTACTCAATTTCTCATTGGACATGGAAACTTTAAAGCCTGTCTAAAATAGCGTATATGAAACATTTTCTATGTCAAAGCACACTGGGACAATGAAATCACCTTTATCAAATTTCTCACAATGCGAAAGAAATCCACAAAATTTTTTCCCTTCCATCCCATGGACGTTTCAAAACCATCCATTTCGTCCTAATTTCAGGAGTACTCAATTTCTCATTGGACATGTAAACTTTAAGTCTATCTAAAATAAGCGTATATGAAACATTTCTGTGTCAAAGCACACTGGGACAATGGAATTACCTTTATATAAATTTCTCACAATGCAGAAATCCACCAAAATTTTTCCTTCATTCATGGACGTTTGAAAGCCATCCATTTCGTCCCTAATTTCAATTACTCAATTTCTAGATGTTACTCATCAACCAGTCTGAAAGAACAATTATATGGCCCTCCCTATCTCTACTTTTAGTCCACAACAAAACTTGTTTTGCTCATTTGTGGTATCGACAGCATTTCCCACATTAT